>OY740808.1:34543148-34794445 GCA_963514005.1 Raja brachyura
TTAATCCATCTTTTTGGATTAAAACACATAACATTGGGAATTAAAACATATTCGATTGCATTCCGTTATCAAACATAGTCAATGTTCACTCTGAAGACATTTCCAGCACAATAGGGTCGGGAGGGGCGTGTGAATCAGTTCAGGATGGATAGATGACGGTGGGGGGGGGGGGGGGGGGAGATGGGATGGGGGGGGGGGTTGAGAAGACATCCGTGCGGAATGGATGGATTGAGGCAGGGGAATAGTATGCGTGTTGGTTGGAGTAGGTAAAATTGTGAGGGGAGAGCGCGGGGGATGACAGTGGGGTTGAATGGAGGGGTCTGTGCAGGATGGATGCGGGGGTGCAGAGCAGGATGAAGGGGTGGCAGTACAGGATGAATTGGTGACCAGTGTAGGATTGATGGGGAGTGGCAGGAGAATCTATGCGAGGTGGATAGGGAGACCAGTGCACGATGAATAGATTGGGGGGGGGGGGGGGGGGGGGAGGGGGGGGTGTAGATGAGGAGGGGAGCACACAGGATGTCAGTGAGGACTGTATAGAGGCAGGAATGGGGATCAGTGCGGGATGGAGAGGAGGGGTCTCAGGATAAGGGGGGTGGAGGGGGCGTACAAGAGAGGGAGAGAGGAAGTGGCAGAGGAGTTGGGAAGGAAGGTCAGCGTTCCTCGGGCAACACCAGCACCGTCGCTGCCTTGGCCGTCCCTCTCCATTGCCAAGTGCCGCCGCCAAAGGGGCAGGCAGTTGGGATCTCCTCGCCACCGCCTTCCCTCCTCCGCCAACCAACAGGAAGGTGCGGGGCCGAGCGGTGCAGATGCTTCAGATGGCAGAAGGGGGCCTCCCCCTGCCTCCCTCCATCAATGCCTGCCTCCCTCCCTCCCTCCCTCCACCCGGCCTCGGCGTATGGGAGGGTTTGTTTTGAAAACGCCGTTGGCCGCTATCAGGCCGGGCGGGGGGCGGGAGGAGGAGATGGAGCCGCCGCTGCTGTGCGGGGCCCGTCATTCGCTCCAACCCTCCGTCACGCCACACTTAGCATCTTTCCCACGCATTATAGCCGTCGCCGACACAAAACATCACGTTCCTTTTCTCCAGAAATGGTGCCTGACCCGCTGAGTTACTCCCGTTTTTTTGTGTCTATCTTCGGTATAAACCAGTATCTGCTTGCCAAGCCGAGCAAAATGACTAAGTGCTCGGCGGCACTTTGTGTGGTCAGTGGCACCCGGGCAACTGCTAATTTCGAGCCCTGACCCATTGTGACGTCATCAACTCGTTAACTTCAAAAAAGATTTCAGATGTGTACAATTTTAATAAATAACTCAAGAAATCATGCATCAATTTTTCAGATAAGGCGTTTTTTGACATCACGGCGTAAATCTCTATTGGATTATGTAAATATTTCAACATTTGCAGACAAACGTTTTTTCGTCAACTCACTCACCGTTCTGTGCTGCTGTGTGTAACAAGTTTAGTTCAGATCGGTAGTATAGTAAAAGTTAGGCGAGGTTTAAAAATCGGAAAAATCGCGTGTGCGCAGATCGATCTCCCCTCCTGCCAGTCAGCGCCACGTGGATTGGTCTCTTCTCCTGTCACTCTGTGGGACAGTCCGCCCTTCTTGCGCCATCGCGTCTTTACTGGAGCTGAGGGATGCTGTAGGTGGCCGGCGGAAGTCTCCAACCGAACACAATTTTCAGAGGGACCGGAAGCAGCCCAGAACGGCGCGGAGTTGGAGATGCCAAAAGAAAGCGGAGAGTCTGATCCTGGCGGAGGAGAGCACCCGCTGTGTGTCCCAAACGCACCGCCATCACAACGCCCTGCAACTCCAGCCCTTTCCCCTCTGGACCCCCTTGCGGGCTCCTGTCTCCTGTCCCCCTCCCCCGTGATACCCCCTTCTCTCCCATGGCTCTTCCCCCGTCTTTTCCCCCGAGATCTCCGGGCACTGACGGCTGATGCTCCACGCAAGAAGGGAGAGGAGCGGCAACCTCGAGATCTTGGGGAGGGCGAGTGGGGAAGGAGAGGGGATAGAGGGAGAGGAGGGGATTAGGGAAAAGGAGAGGATTTATGGAGGGAGTGACTGAAGGTAGGGAAAAGGAGAGGTGAGGGAGGAATTGGGGGAAGGTAGGAGAGGGAAAAGAGGGAGAAGGTGAGGAGGGAGAGTGGGGGAGGAGGAGTAGAGGGAAGGAGGGGGAGTAGAGGTGGGGGAGTGGGGGAGGTACGGAGTGAGGAATAGAGGGAGAGGAAGGCAGGTGAGGAGGGATAGTGGGGGGATAGATGGAGGTGAGTGGGGGAGGTGGAGGATAGAGGGATAGGAGGGGGGGTAGGGTGGGCAGAGGAGTTATGGAGGGAGGGAGGGACTGAGGGTAGGGGAAAGTAGAGGGAGAGAGAGGGATTGGGGGTGGAGAGGAGGAGAGTGGAGTGGAGAGGAGGGGAAAGGGTGGAGAGAGTGCTAGGGATGAAGGGAAATGAGCAGCGCCTGTGCAGTTTGGAATATTGCGTTGGGGGACCAAGCCTCCTGTGTGACAGGGACCCAACTTAATCGTGTGTGTGCGTGTGCGTGAGTCCTGGAAACTCCGCCAAAACGGTACATGATAGTGATCCAATTTTGGCCCACCTTACACACCATGGGGTGTACAATAGCCAAGTTTCGTTCAGATTGACATTTTAAACTTTACAAAAACCACTTTACAAAAGCAATTTTCCACTTGCCCTGCCCATCAGCCACGGTGACGTCACAATGACATCACAATGGGATCCCGAATCTCGTATACATAAAAAATCTTGTTTTTTTTAATTCTAAAAAAACCCTCAGTTGTAATAAAATTCTTCCATTTTCATCAACAGCTAACACTGTGTTTAGGTTTCTTAAAGAAAAAAAAAACGCGATTTACATTGAATCCCATTCAAAAAAACCCTGCAATTTTCATTGTGGGTGGGGGAGGCGGTGGGATGGGGGGAGGTGAGGAGTGGGGGAGAAGGGGGATAGAGGGAGAGAAGGGGGGTAGAAAGGGGAGAGGAGGGGGGTAGGGAGGGGAGAGGGGTTATGAAGGGCGGGAGGGAGTGACTGAGGGTATCCACGCGTGCAGATTTAAAAATAACTGAAAGTCTCCCCTTGCGTGCGCAGTGGGATTTGAAATGACCATGGCGCTGAGGCTGGGGCGAGGTCTGGGGGCGGCGGCGCTGCTGCTCCGGGCCTGCGGGGAGAGAGAGGAGCGGGACCAGGGGCAAGGACTAGGCCTCATCCTCAGCCTCTCCCTCCCCCATAGAGGAGGGTAGTGAAAGTGAGGATGATGGTGGGAAAGGGGCAGGAGAGGAGTGGGATAGAGTGAGAGGAGGGGGGTAGGGAGAGTAGAGGGGTTATGGAGGGAGGGAGGGAGTGACTGAGGGTAGGGGATAGAAGAGGGAGGGAGAGGTGAAGTAGGGAGTGGGGGAGGGGAGGAGGAGAGGGGAAGGAAGGGAGGGTGAAGAGGAGGGGGGGGGTAGTATGCAAGGTAATGAAGGAGGGGAGGGGGAAGAGAGAGGAGGGAAAGGAGTGGAGGGAGGGGGTGAGCAGAGGAAGGTTGGTGGAGGGTGGGGAGAGGGAGGATAATGAGGCGGGGAATAGGGGACTGTAGACGGAGAATGAGATGCATTCACATTGATCTTATATTTGACAAGTTATTGCCATTTTTAATTTTAAAACGTCGCAGTCGCGCTCCCACTTGCTGGCCGCGCCTGCGCAGTTGGGGGAGGGTTGCCGTGACTCGCGTCACAACGGGTATCTCTGGCGTCACAACGGGATCCCGTCAGCCGCGCCTGCGCAATTGTGGGCTATGGGTGAGTGGTGGAATATTGCGTTGGGGGAACAGGCCCAACGGGTCCGCACTTGGTCTAGCGATTCTATAACACTGTCTCTCAGCCAGAACTACTACCTAGGTTTATTCAGTCTCTCAGTCCGCATCCTATCAAAGATTCTCATTGTTCTCTCTGCTCTATTTCATGACTGTATCTTAAAACATGTTTAATTTCAGAGGAACCTGATCTGAAACTACAATGGTTTCCCCCTCTGCAGATGATGCCTAATCTGCCACGTATTCCAGCACATCCAAACCTTACAAGGTACATCAATAGTAATGCAACATCCTAATAACCAATGCCCATGATAAGAAATTATGGTTTCAAAATGGTACAAAATTGTTCAACATTATACAAAAATATATTTAAAAAATTGTAATTAGTTTCTTCTGATTTATCTTTAATAAAGAAAGAGAGCAGTTAGTGAAATATTGCACCATGAAATAAACTCACTTGTGTTAAGGATATCTTGGTGAGAAATTAGATCATCCAAGGTCTGCGGCCGGTACTTTTCCACCCTGGAACAGATTGAAATTACATTGATATTGTTTTCAAATAGGCAAAAATGATTTTGCTGTGGTCATGATTCTAGAGAATAGTAGTGATCATTCAGGGATAAAGGCATGCACAGTTATTTCAAAAACAAGTACTTGTGCATTTATCAAAATGTTACTATGAATAGCAAGGCATGTCTAAAAGAATTTGTAAAATGCCAATGACAGACTCCATAAAATCATAAATATTTTAAATTATTCTGTTTTGTAGAGATTATTTGAAAATTACTTCAATTTTATTTTATATTATTGCAGCTGATATAATTTGATGATTTTGAATGGGATATTTGTTATACTGATTGTATTGGGAAGGGTGATTATAGGGTGATGGGTTGTATATATGACTAAGAGATTCTATATGCTACATGAGAGTTTTTTATTTTCTTTTTTCTTTTTTTTCTCTCTCTTTTATTTGTAAGGCTTTATAAATATTTGATTAGTGTATGAATGTAAATAATTTGGTGTACATATGGAAATAGATGTTTATAGCTGCTAAATTTGTATAAGATAATTATAAGCAGTTGAATAAGGGGTGGGAATTAATAAGTTTTGGCTTCCTGCTCTTTTTTAGACACATACTATTTATTTATAAATATTGTTTCTGACATTTTATAAATATTCTTGTTTTGTTTTTTGTATGATGGTTCATACTTGCTTTTTATTTTTTCAGTTCAAAATAAAGAATAAAATTAAAAATAAATAATTTATAAAGATAGTTGTTTTTGTCTACAGCCACAAGAGATGGGGGAGTTATTAAAAAGTGAGTATTTGTCATGTTTTTAATGAGAAGATCATGAAAGCTAAGAGATTGAGCCATTTGAGTTGTGACGTCTCAGACCTTATACGAAATACCAAAAGAGAAGGTACTCATGATTTTAAAGTGCATTCAGGAGGATTAAGGGCCTGACCAAGTGCATTCTCAGACCTTGTGGGAAGCTAAAGGGCCTGTCCCACTTTCACAACCTAATTCACAACCTTTTTTTACTCGTGGACATTTTTCATCAGACTAGAAGAACGCCCCAACCTACTTGATGCCACGAGTACCTACAACTAGCATTACGGCCTACTACGACCTACCTATGACCTTGTGACGACCATGCTGCGAGTACGAGTCAAGGGCAAACTCGGCAGAGGTCGTGAATTAGGTCGTGAAAGTGGGACAGGCCCTTAAAGAAGAAACTACAGACGCCCTTGCAGAGATATTTGCATCATCTTTAGCCACGGGAGAAGTTTAGGAAGACTTCAAAGTGCCTAGTATTGTACTATTATTTAAAATGGGTAGCAATGATAAGCTAGGGAGCTCCAGGTCGGTTACACCAATGGTGAGAAAATTGTTGGGAGGGATTGAGGGACAGGATCTCTCTTCTCTGGAGAATAGGAGGTTGAGGGGTGACTTTACCAATGTTAGCAAGATCATGAGGGGCATGAATAAAGTAAACGCTCATAGTCTTTCACCGGGGTAGAAGATTCTAAAATTAGAGGGCATTGGCTTAAGGTGAGAGGGAAGAGATTTGAGGAACTTCGGGCGCAACTTTTTCACAGAGTACTGTTTCTGGAAGTGAACTGCCAGTGGAAGCTACAGAAGTGGATACAATGGAAACTTTCAAAAGGCATTTGGGCAAATGTTTGGATAGGATGGATTTAGACGGATATCAGCCAAATTAAGGCAAATGGTCGTGGCCAGAGAGCCACCTTGGTCTGCATGGACAAGTTAGGTCGAAGGACCTGTTTCCGTGCTGTATAGCTCTATGACTCTCCGCCTTTACTCTGATGGACAATCCCAATGGTGCATGTAAAGTGCATGCAGATCTTATTCATAAAACATTATGGCACAAGTGGGCTAAGAATGTCTGTTACACCATTTTTTATACTTTTTGTTCTCCTGCCATGCTTTCTCTGTAGATAGATATCTTCAAACACAATCAGACTGAGAGGTAAAGTGTAAGGTGGGGTAAGTCCCAATTAAAAATTGCTGAATGCTGATGATGCCACACAAGTTGCTTGGACAGAATATCAACTTTGTATTCTATTTGTGTCAAGACGTTAGTCAGAAGGCAAGTAGAAACGAAGACAAGCATTGAAAATAGAAAGTGCATTTTGTCGTTGAAGGTCCATTGTGTCAGACTGCACTGTTCTCGATGTATTTTGCAAAGCACACATCATTTTGCCTCATTTATTAAGTTTGCATGATAATAACTTCACCTTGAATATGAAGATGCTGATCAACCTGGTCCACATTCTTAGAATATTAATGTTTAGCAGTGAAACATGGACTACAAACAAATGGTCAGGAAGATCGAACAGCATGTACCTTTGATGCCTCTGGTGTATTCCTTACACCTCATGAAGGAAAAAATATCAGTACAAGCAAAGATGCCTTTGTGTCTATCTTTGGTATAAACCAGAATCTGCAGTTCCTTTTTATTATATTATTATATATTATATTACGAGATGTTGCACGTCATTTTAATGCTCCTTCCCACTCTTACACCGACCTGTCTGTTCTTCGCCTTCTCCATTGCTCCCGAGAGGCCAAATGCAAATTTGAGGAGTAACATCTTGTATTCCACGAGTAGCTTACAAACCAAAAGTATGAACACTGTTTTTTTTCCAATTGCAGATACCCCACACTCTCCTTCCACAAACATTCACCTGTTCACTCAGTTTTCTCCCCTTCTCCGAGTTGATGCCATCTGTCCACCATTCCCTTCCCATCTGGTTCCATACATCATCTGCCAGCCACTATCATAGCCAATTATGTACTACAATAATACTGGTAATCTATCCTGTGTAGGAAAGAACTGCAGATGCTGGCTTAAATCGAGGGTAGACAAAAAATGCTGGGGCATCTCTGGATGACCCTTTTTCAGTCTGAAGACTGACCCTTTTTCAGTCTGAAGAAGGGTCTCGACCCAAAACTTCACCCATTCCTACTCTCCAGTGATGCTGCCTGTCCCGCTGAGTTACTCCAGCATTTTGTGGCAATCTGTCCTGTTCTCTCGGAGTCTTGATTTAGAGTCTAAACCCCAAATATTAGTTTAGTTTTGTTTTTTGATAAAGTGTGGAAACAGGCTATTTGTCCCTCCTCGTCCACGCTAACCAACGATCAACCGTACACAGAAGCCAATTAATCTATAAATTTGCATGTCTTTGGAATGTGAAATGAAACCGGAGCACCCAGAGAAAGCCCACACGGTCACAGAGAGGTCATACAAACTCTGTGCAGACAGCACCCATAGTCAGGATCGAATGTGGAACTATAAGGAAGCGACTACACCACTGTGCTGCCCTTCATTTCTCAGACTCCAGCATTCCAAGGAATAAAGTTAACCTTTCCCTATAGCTCAGGCCCTTAAGTCATATACTTATAAATCTAAGATAGACATAAAAAGCTGGAGTAACTTAGCAGGTCAGACAGCATCTCTGGCAAAATGGAATCGGTGACGTTTTGGGTCAAGACCCTTCTTCAGAGTGAGAGTCAGGGGATAGTTCCTGTCTGATAACATCAAAGTTGGTCTATCCCAAATTCAAGATTTAATTTCTGGGCTCACACTATCTTTATCCATAACAATTTGGATTATCCATAACAATTGAATGGATTAAAGGCCGATAAATCCCCAGGGCCAGATAGGCTGCATCCCAGAGTACTTAAGGAAGTAGCTCCGGAAATAGTGGATGCATTAGTGATAATCTTTCAAAACTCTTTAGATTCTGGAGTAGTTCCTGAGGATTGGTGGGTAGCAAACGTAACCCCTCTTTTTAAGAAGGGGGGGAGAGAGAAAACGGGGAATTACAGACCAGTTAGTCTAACATCGGTAGTGGGGAAACTGCTAGAGTCAGTTATTAAAGATGGGATAGCAGCACATTTGGAAAGTGGCGAAATCATTGGACAAAGTCAGCATGGATTTACGAAAGGTAAATCATGTCTGACGAATCTTGTGGAATTTTTCGAGGATGTAACTAGTAGCGTGGATAGGGGAGAACCAGTGGATGTGGTGTATCTGGACTTCCAGAAGGCTTTCGACAAGGTCCCACATAAGAGATTAGTATATAAACTTAAAGCATACGGCATTGGGGGTTCAGTATTGATGTGGATAGAGAACTGGCTGGCAAACAGGAAGCAAAGAGTAGGAGTAAACGGGTCGTTTTCACAATGGCAGGCAGTGACTAGTGGGGTACCGCAAGGCTCAGTGCTATTTACAATATACATAAATGATCTGGATGAGGGAATTGAAGGCAATATCTCCAAGTTTGCGGATGACACTAAGCTGGGGGGCAGTGTTAGCTGTGAGGAGGATGCTAGGAGACTGCAAGGTGACTTGGATAGGCTGGGTGAGTGGGCAAATGTTTGGCAGATGCAGTATAATGTGGATAAATGTGAGGTTATCCACTTTGGTGGCAAAAATAGGAAAACAGACTATTATCTAAATGGAGGCCGATTAGGAAAAGGGGAGATGCAGCGCGACCTGGGTGTCATGGTACACCAGTCATTGAAAGTAGGCATGCAGGTACAGCAGGCAGTGAAGAAAGCGAATGGTATGTTAGCTTTCATAGCAAAAGGATTTGAGTATAGGAGCAGGGAGGTTCTACTTCAGTTGTATAGGGTCTTGGTGAGGCCACACCTGGAGTATTGCGTACAGTTCTGGTCTCCAAATCTGAGGAAGGACATTATTGCCATAGAGGGAGTGCAGAGAAGGTTCACCAGACTGATTCCTGGGATGTCAGGACTGTCTTATGAACAAAGACTGCATTGACTCGGTTTATACTCTCTAGAATTTAGGAGATTAAGAGGGGATCTTATAGAAACTTACAAAATTCTTAAGGGGTTGGACAGGCTAGATGCAGGAAGATTGTTCCCGATGTTGGGGAGGTCCAGGACAAGGGGTCACAGCTTAAGGATAAGGGGGAAATCCTTTAGGACCGAGATGAGAAGGAATTTTTTCACACAGAGCGTGGTGGGTCTCTGGAACTCTCTGCCACAGAGGGTAGTTGAGGCCAGTTCACTGGCTATATTTAAGAGGGAGTTAGATGTGGCCCTTGTGGCTAAGGGGATCAGAGGGTATGGAGAGAAGGCAGGTACGGGATACTGAGTTGGATGATCAGCCATGATCATATTGAATGGCGGTGCAGGCTCGAAGGGCCGAATGGCCTACTCCTGCACCTAATTTCTATGTATTCTATGTAATTTTAAAGCTAAGAGAAGAGTGGTCACCAGTCCCAAAAGGATCACATTCAAACACTTCAGTCACTTCCCCTTCCCGATGTCCTAAGAGCAAGTCAAACTTTGCCCTCTCCCTTGTGGGGGCCTCTGAAAATAGCCAGGAGACTTTCCTGATTGCACCTGACAAATTACACCCAGTAAATTACACCTTGGCACTATGACAGACTCTGTCGATATTGGGAAAGTTAAAATCCCCTACTATTACAACTTTATTTGTCTTGCAGCTGCTCGTAATGTCCTGGCATTTTTGTTCTTCTAATTCCCCTTGATAATTTGGAGGCCTATCAACAAGGTGATTATCCCCTTTTTATTTTTCAGCTCCACCCATATAGTCTTACTGGACAAACCATCAATAATATTATTGGACTACTACCATGACATTCTCCTTAATCAATAAAGCAAAAATAACTCCTCTTTTACCCCCACCTCTCTCTCTCCTGTAGCACCTGTGGCCTGGAACATTAAGCTGCCAGTTCTGTCCTTCTCTTACCAAGGTTTCTGTAATGGCTACAACTACATACTTATCCATGTCCTGAGTTCATCTGCCTACCCGTCAGGCCCCTCACGTTAAAATTAATGGAATTCAATCCAACTGTCCTTCCACGATCCCTGCCGTGCTCATGCCTATTCTTTCATTACCTTCCAAACCGACTTCCAACCTCACACCTGCCTTAGTCCTGCATTTGCTTCCTGCTTCCCTGTCAATCTAGTTTAAATCTACCTGTGTAGTACAAGCAAACCTGCTTGTCAGGTCCCCTCCATTTCAGGTGCAATACAAGTTGGTGATACCTTCATTTTCAGTTGCGTTAATTAATAAAAAATGAAGACATTTTCAGTGACTAATACAGGAAATGACCTTTTAATCATACAGATGACGCCATGGGACTTTCCACTATATTTTGGAAATATTTCTTGATATGCATAATTAAATATATGACATTCAATTTTACAAATAGGTGCTCGTTATCAATTGTGTCTTTTTACAACACTGCACACAAAAATGTGACAAACGGGGTCAAATTTCAAATTCCTTCAAAAATGTTGACAAGCACTTTATTGGGTTCATGACTAACATAGTATCAACAACAAATATAAGAAAAGATAGCATATTGATGGCATCAGAATACACAAATACATTTTGTGTAACGGTTGTTGCATGGTGTCCACCAGTGACCTGGTTGGCACAGTAAGTACACATCTATCTATACTATTACTAAAACTGTCATCTTGACCACTTCCTGTCTGCGTTGTAATTACATTTGTAAAAACAATCCCCCATAGCGTTACGATTTTTCGCCACCTTACTCACCATTCCCCTCTGCTGCAAGTCAAATAAGTTTTGTTCCGATTGGTGAAATAGTACAAAAGTTATGCAGGTTACCCCTCCCCAACAGCCCCCCCTCCTCCCCCACAGCCCCACCTCCCACCCCCCCTCCACCACACCAGGGAAAGGATTGCATTGGGGGAACAGGTGAGTGGTGGAATATTGCGTTGGGGAATGGGTTGCGTTGGGGGGGACCAGGCCTCCCATGTGACTGGGACCCAACGGGTCCGACTTAGAAAGGAATAAGAAATACTAGACTATGTTTATGAATACCACATGCAACAATAAAATTGCAAACACCATTTCCACTTCTTTTACCTGATCAAGTAGTAGAATACTGCATCCATCTGAGTGGACACCGCAACACACGTTACACATCACACACACAAACGTACGTTGCGGTGGACACTAAAAAAAACATTTGTTTTGATGTCCCAGCAAAAACAAACCATTTTCTCCAATGCGATCTAAACGGTACATTACCTTACGGATCTGAGCGACATCGATGGCCGATGATTCATCAGATCGTTTGAATTAGGACGATTTTTTTGTAAGTAAAATGTCTCTGTCACAGTTGTCGTGGAGCTTCTCGAAGGTGACACGAAGTTAGTGACTTGGTCCATACAAAAGGTAAACAAGAAACAGCGTGTTGCCAAAATTGAAGATTGGCGCAGTTGCTTAGTTTTGGTGACCAATTTATGTCATTTTTTAAAAATATAAAGTCGGGAAATATATTGTAAACGGACGCTGCATTTTTGAAACCACGATGTTTTTGATATATTAAATTGCAAAATAAGAAAAAATAATTAACTCACCCAAAGATCACTACTACCATTGGATACCTCGTTGGATGTTTGAAAAGCATTAGAGGTTTTGAGCCTCCATGGTTTAACTTACCAAGGAACCGACCCCCGATAACGGACGTTGTGACAATGGACACCAAGCACAATGACCGTTACAGGATCTTTACGGTACTGTATTAACTTTATGTTACTGTATTTGTCTCCTAGTATAGATGAAGATATTTCCCTAGACCATTATCAAAAGTCTATGTATGAGGGGCCATATGAAGTTTATTTATGAATTCTTCTTCTTCGAGTCCGCTGCAATCTCAGATGTCGTTCTGCCAGTATCTGGCGCAGGTCACAGCTGGTCGGGTCGGTTCAGCCAGGTCCTGGGGGCTGCACTGGGGGGCGTCGTCACACTACAGTAGATGGGACATTGTCTGTACTGCTCCACAGCTGCATGGTAGTTCCATGCTTTCATAAGTGCTTTGCCTGGTAGTTCCATGCTTTCATAAGTGCTTTGCACCTCCCCTGCTCTACTCGTAATCTGTTGATGGTCTTCCAGGTTGGCCATGGGAGGTCATGCCCGCTGGCGAGGCATTCAGTCGGAGTGATTCCTCTCTCCATCCAGTCGTGGGCTCGTGAGTTGAGCTGGTTCCATTCATCTTTCCAGATGTTGGTCCTTGCTGTTTCTTTGGTTGTCTGGAGAGGTGGGACTGTCTGCAAGAAACTGGCTCTGGATTTCAGTCGGGGTGGAGGTGCTGTGTGTCCGTGCAGGGGGTGCCTGGTATCGATCTCTTGTGCTCTCCGCTCGTCTTGGGCGACGATGGATCGTCTGATATGGGGGGGAGGCAATACCAGCTGGTATTTATGAATTAAATATTCATGGCTAAATGTGGCAGTTTTTAATGTCACACTTTTGGTGTCCAAAATGGTGGTAAAACAATGATAATTTTACTATTATGAAAAAAGTTTTTGACTTTCGGTCTTACAGATACAGATAGATTTTATTTGTCACATGTGCCAATTGGCACAGTGAAATGAAGTCACCATACAGCCAAAAATAAAGAATACAACACAGAATAGACAGAAATTCAACACAAAACATCCCCTCACAGCAGGATCAAAACTTCCCACCGTGATGGAAGGCACCAAAGTCAGTCTCTTCCCGATGTTCCCCAATGTTCACCCATGGTCGGGGCCTCGCCTAGCCCTCCGCTGTCGCCGCTCCGGGTGGCATGATGTTCAGGCCCGCTCCCTGGGGTGATGTAAGTCCGACGTTGGGGCTGGGGGACGTCCTCAGCGGCCTGGACCCTGAGTCGGCCCCCTCCTACCGGAGTTTGCGGCTCCCAAAGTCCGCAGGGCATGCCGCGTAGAGACACAACGCTGGAGGCCCTCGGCAAAGGGCCTCAAGACTCCACGGAGTTGTTCAGTGCCGTCCGCGCTGGACGCTCTCCCAACCAGAGCTCCACGATGTTGGAGCAGCAGCCCAACGCTCCAAAGCTCCAACGGCGACCCAGGTAGGCATCGCCCGCTCCGTGGTGACTCCAGCGCAGCCGCCGCTGTTGCAGCTCTGGTCCGGTTCCCGGTCCCCACAGCAGGAAAGGCCGCTCCGATCCAGGTGGTAGGCCGCGAGGTGGGGGGGGGGGGGCGAGGATGCGACTCGGAGAAATAGTCGCGTCCCCGCCAGGAAGCGACTGGGAAACAGTTTCCCCCTTACCCTGCCCCCCTCCCCCACACATAAAAGTTAAAGTTTCCCCAAAAAAACACACTTTAAACTGACTAAAAAAAAGAGGAAAGTCAAACGGGCTGCAGGCAGAGGCTGCAGACAGTGCAGCGCCCCTAGTGGACAGCTAGGTCTTGAAGTTATCTAAGTTATATCTGCTATTTATAAGGTTTCACATGATTTTTGTTAAGAACAGTGTATTGGTGTAAAAAAGTGAATATGAGGAAATATTATATAATAGAATTGCTCAGACAATAACTTTCGTGTGAGGAACTTATGTTAACTTGCAAGAGAAGGGCTTGGAGTTGGGGTTTTCAGAAATACATGTCCCCACAAAGAAATAAAGTGCAAAGAACACACACACAGGAGGCTTATCATAACATGGAAATGTTGATCTGAATAGGCATAGCTTTGTTAGCTTTGAAGCAGCTATAACGCTGTCAGAAGTTGTATTTGGTTTAGTTTGGTGTTTAGAGTATAGGGTGTTAATGGGGTCTCTTCCCAGGACATAGGGTCTTGGGGTCTCTTCCCACTTGGGGTCTCTTCCCACTTGTTCTTTCTTTGTGGCACATCTTTGAGCTCTGGTGTGTCATAAAAAGGATTCATGGATGTTTATATTGGGTCTTAGACAGCAAGGCTGGATAATAGTCTGCGATCTGGTTTGTGCTGTTTAAATGTATATATGTTGATCAGAAAATATTAGCGAAAACTCTGGCAAGAAGATTGAGTAAATACGTTAGTAAATTAATACATGCGGATCAAACGGGGTTAATACCCAAGAGACATTCTTTTAATAATTTGAGACATTTTTTTTAATATAATGTATTCATACAAAATTGAAGACTTATCAATTATTCCATTAGATGCAGAAAAAGCATTTGACCAAGTAGAATGGGAATACCTCTTCACAGTATTGCAAACATTTCAGATGGGAGAGAATTTCATTTCATGGATAAAATTATTATATGACAGACCGACCTCTAGAATATTGACCAACCACATACTTTCTCCAAAATTTCACTTATCCAGGGGCAATAGATAGGGTTGCTCATTATCACCCCTGCTATTTGCCCTTGCGATAGAGCCCATCGCGGAAAGTATAAGAATACATCTGAATATTCACGGCTATAATACTAAACATTCCAATAATAAAATATCATTATATGCAGATGATGTATTATTATACATTACAAAATCTCAAGTTAGTATACCAAATATACTAAATCTAAAAGAGGAATTCGGTTCTTTCTCAGGATATAGAATAAACTGGAATAAGAGTGAAATTATGGCGATAAAACCCCAAGAGTCGACACACCTTTTAAAATTTCCTTTTAGAATTGCTACAGAAAAATTTAAATATCTGGGTATCCAAGTAACCAGAAAACATAATTAATTATTTAATGCAAACCTCCTGCCCTTAAATACTAAATTAAACGCTCTTATTCAATTCTGGAAAACATGTCTCTAATAGGCAGAATAAATGCTATAAAAATGATTTTCCTACCACAAATTCTCGATTTATTTCAATCAATACCGATATATTTACCTAAAAACATTTTTTTTAAAAACTTGATTCCAGATTACAAATTTTATTTGGGATTATAAATCACACAGAATTCATAGATGATATTTATGTAAACCCAAAGAAATCGGTGGACTGACGCTCCCCAATTCCTTGTACTATTATTGGGCAGCGAATATTAAAAATTTAATTCACTGGCTGGATAATTCATGTCAACAGGTAGATTGGTTAGTAATGGAGAGAGAGGATTGTTCACCTTTTAACATAGGCACGATCCTTCTCTCCCCAATAAAGTTGAAGAATACAATATATAAGAAAAACCCGATTACTCATAGCACTTTAAGAATTTGGAGACAAGTAAAAATTACTCTTAAACTAAGAATTCTATCTCTTCTTTCTCCAATAGCTAATAATCCGTTGTTCAAACCATCTATTATAGATAAAACGTTTATTCATTGGGAAAGACTAGGAATTAAAAAGGTTGGAGATTTGTACGAAATGGGAAACCTTTTATCATTCCAGAAATTACAATCGAAACACAGTCTGAAAGGTAATCAATATTTTAGATATCTTCAAATTCGAGATTATTTGAAACCATATACCCACGAATACCAAACTCTGTTGTCAAATATATTAGATGAAGGTATGAATAAAAACTCAGAGTCAAATAATTTTATATCATACTTGTACAATATCATTCTAAATATAGAAATTCCATCGTCAGATGTAATTAGAAGAGAGTGGGAACAGGAATTAAGGCTAAAAATCCCCAAAGACAGATGGGAAAAATATCTCCTAAATATACATAATTGTTCGATTAATGTAAGACATATTCTAATCCAATTAAAAATACTACACAGACTATATTACTCAACAACTAAACTGAACACCATTTTTCCAAATGTATCCCCTATCTGCGACAAATGTCTTTCTCAAGAAGCAACTATAACACACTCCTTTGCCTCTTGCATAAAACATAAATTTTGGAAATGAATCTTTGAAATCTTCTCAAAATTATTAAAAACAAAACTGGACCCCCATACAGAATTGATTATTTTTGGAACAACAGGAGCCTGCTCTGAGCTATCAATATTTCAAAGACGTTTCCTCAATTATGGCCTGATAATGGCATAAAAACTTATACTTAAATTTTGGAAAAATGCATCCACCCCAACTCTTAAAATGTGGATCACAAGCATGTCTGAGGCGCTACATCTCGAAGATATGAGACTCATCTTAGCAGGAAAATCAGAGCAATTTTTAAAGATATGGTCTCCTTTCATTGACTCATTACAAGCATAGTATGGTGCAACACAACTTCGGAATAAAACCGATTTACAGCCAGGGTGATGGGTGTGGTGAGAAACGAAGTAGGTATATCAACACGTTTTGGTCTACTTGTTTTCTTTTATTATTTTTCGTTTTTTGTCTTTTTCTTTTTTATTAAGTTTTTACTTATTCACTCTGCCACTACACTCGTTGGTAGTTTAGGGGTTTACACATTCACTAGCTTCTTCTTCTTCTTTCGTGTGGTGTGCACAGCCTAAAGTTGTTCTATTTGATCTTCCGTTTGTGCACGTCGAGTTGATTGCATTAGTCGAAACAGGTGAAGGTTGCAATCTTCCACCCCATTCACTAGCTCTTTCACTCTCTCTCTTTCTTGCTCTTTTTCTATTTCATTTTTGTCAAAATTAAAATAGAAGATGTACAATAAATGTATTTTGTCATATGCCACGGTTTATACTACTTCTAATAAAAATATTATTTTAAAAAAGAAAATGTATTTATGTTGGGATAAGAGATAAGGCATAGGTGATGGTTCTGTGACCTTTGTATAAGGGTGATTTCTTATATTTATAGAAAACTGAGAAAGTAACTCTATTTGATAATCTTCCATTTGCTATGTGGAATGCTATTAATGAGGAGGCCTTACATTCCTTTCGTCCAGAAATAGAAGGGTGAGGTTGTAATTTAGAATGATAGTAGACCCGAGCTTGGTAAGAAGCAATTATAATTTATCAAGTGTGACAAGAAGATGGCCTTTGTGTGGTTGGAGTTGGGAATTGTGTGATTAGAAATAACTTAAGTCCTTAACACTTCGTAAGAATGGGGCAAAACTCATATTTAATATTTGTAATCCATAAGTATTTTAACTATGTAGTTGTAGGGAAATTATTTGTGAAGAAATTGTGTTTTAATTAGGATTGCAAGTATATCACTTTGTTTAAATCTAAAGTTTTAGAAATAACTTTCTTTTCCAAAAGTGAAAATATATGTTTTGTGTGTATGTATTGTGTGATTGCTGTGTGATGTGTATTTTATATTCTGAGAGGTGGTCTCTGAGAATTAATTTTATATTTCTGTGGTTTTACTTCATTGAAATAAAATGATTTTGAGCGAAGAGGGTAAAGAAAACCACAGAGGGAGCAAGGGTTGTAAAGAGGACAAAAAACAGAAAATCATGTGACTACACGTGTTGTCAATCACTGGAAACGATTTAGTTGATTGGTTAATGCAAATAAGCTAATGTATGGTAAAAAAATAAAAATAGTTTGCCACTCCTTCTGTACCATAATTGTCTAATACCTATATAATGTGTTAAGTTTGTACCAAAGTTATTAGCTCTTTGGACCTGCACCAGAGTCTCCAGCTCTGTGTTGGAGGGTTTAAAGAATTATCCAGCGCTGTCAGAATAAAGAATCGATTTCAACAGCAACAAGAGTTTGAATCAAGTTTTCTTGAATTGGACTGACAAAATAACTCAGTTTAACATTTGGCGACGAGGATGGGATTCAGACGCTTCACTGACAACTCGAGGAACGAAAGTAAGAGTCAAACTGCACACTGATCGGACCAGAGGAATTGGCCAAGCACAGTGAGTAGTTAAACACCACTCTGTTTTTCCTCTTCTCCGTACATCTCTGCGTAGTCGAGCTCTTTGTTCTTTTGTCGAACAGGATCCTGACAGAATCAGGTCAGTCTAACAAACCTTGTTGATTGGTAAGATAGACTTTTAGAAAGACTCGGCCATTTGGAATAGCGAGACTCGGTCATTGGGAATGACCAATGGTAACTGACGATTGAACTGGATCCTGTCGATTAAACACCGACAATACTATAACATACTGGTCATTTGGAATGATCAGTAATAATTAGATAATTGGAAACAGGGTCGGCTAAACACCGACAGCGCTAAATTAATCTCAACCATTTGGAGTGGCGGGACGTAGTTAAAAACAATTGAATTCGGATCCAGTGACAAGACATGGTTGCTAAATAATAGTAAAACGTTAAAGTCATTATTATACTGTTGTAAGGAAAGGTTTGCGAGCAGTCAACTAGTACGGGATAAGTAAGACTGCGTATGGAATAAATTGGTTGTGAATATAGTAGTGATAAGTGTGATAAATATATTAACTGTGATAAGTGAATTGAGATGGGTAATCACTTAGATAACACCAAGAGTCCTAGCAGCCCATTGCAGATTTTATGTAACAAATATCCCTAAAGTTCTCAGCAATTCCGAGATTTATCAGGGGCATTAAATCAGAAATTGGGTAAGAAACAATGGCCCCTGGGTGGTCCTAGAAATCCAGATCTGGTAAAACAAGCCCAAGAATTAATATGGAAAAGAATAGCGAGTAAGAAGAGTAAGAAATTGATTGAATTATGGCGAACGTGGTGTGAGGAGGAACGAGATAAAACTATTCTGGCCAGTTGGCAAGATAATGTGGTTAAATTAGATATTACACTAATCGACGGAGGGATCCCAAAAACCGTTGAGGTATTGAAACGAGAGTGTGCACACAAAAATAATAAGCAACAGGAGAGAAAGAAAAGGAGAAAGATAAGACTAAAAACAAACAGGCAGGAGAATCTAAGAAAGGTAAAACAGAACTGTGCTGTTCAATGGTTGGCCTTCAGTTGACAGGGGGAGACGATGAGGGATGGGAAAATGATTGGAATGTGGTCCCTAGTGCACCCCCACCTCCCTATCAGACCCCGGTTCAAGCTCCACCAGCACCACGACCCTACCGGAGCGAAGAGAAAAAAGAAAAAAAGGCTGTTTACCGACCACGTCTCCGGACGAACTAGGTCCCAGACAGGGGCCACCCAGAGAGTTTCCCAGTCCCAACTCCCTCACCAACCTCCAGTAGGAGAGAAAAACGGCAAATAAAAAAACATTGCCAACGAGGAGTATTGTTAGTAACCAAAAGGGATTGTTCATCGGATGAGACTTCAGAGGAAGACGGTGGTCAATATGAATGGGGGTTAGAGGATGGGCCTGCCAGAAAACATGAAAGATCACTGGATACTGAGAGTGACCAAAGTCCGTTTAGGGAAAGAGTACCATGGCTGAATCCAGTCCGTATGGTTCCTAACCCAATGGCAATGGCACCAGTCGCTGCTGGCCAACCAGCGCGGCTGGCTTTAATCCCAGTGTACACACCATGGAAACATAACGAGATGATGGCCATCTTATTAGGGGCGCCCGCCAAAAATAAGAGTCCGATTGCCTTTGTCAATTTTCTGAGGACAACCATGTCTGTGTACCAAGCTAACTCAACAGATGTATGGTCCCTGATAGAACAGGTCTTGACTACCCTTGAGCACGCCAGGTTCAAGAATCATTTGACATTTAATGACGATGCCGCATTGCAGGCTGCACACAATCAGGACGATCAAAGACAGGCCCGTATGTTAACAACTGCCACCCTGACTCTATAAAAATCAGTGGATTTAACCAAAATCTTAGACATGAAACCCAAAAAGGGTGAGTCAGCTGAAGAATTTCTAGACAGATTTAAAGTATATAGCAATCTATACTGGAGATCTAAATTACGTAGGTGGAAACGCGTCACCACAATTTTGTGCCATGCTTCTTCTTCTTCTTTCATGTGGCGTGCACGGCCTAAAGTTGTAGGACATGTTCTATTTGATCTTCCGTTTGTCCATGTCGAGTTGATTGCATTAGTCGAAACAGGGCGGACCACGTGAAGGAGGGAAATGAATGAAAAATGTGACGATGTGTCCTGGGACAACCAAGCAGAATCTTGCACCTCTGCAAAGGAGATGTGGTACAGTGCAATGGCCCGGATGCCTTTGGAACCTGGAACGTCACCAAGATTGACTATTGCAATGGGATACAGCATCAGCCCGATCGGCAGGTAGACTTAGATAACCGACACCTGTGGGAATTACCCTGTTGGTTTCAGGAGTGCAAGTTTGACTTTTTCTGCAGACGGAATTGCTTGGAAGACAACTCGGCAAAGGGACATTTGTATGATGTCAGGAAGCATTAGAGGTATACCCTTGGTTACAGAAGAAAGGACATGAGCAAAAGATACGGGAAAAACGGGCATTGGAAGAAAAAGGGTCTAACATGTTTATACAAGCCCATAATTAATTATTTGGTAAAGGACAGATTTTTGTGTGTTACCCTGCTATGAAATTAGTTAGTAGCCTATTTGCAGTATCTCCCAAGTGGGGGTGAACAGTTAGTAATATGTCAAGGTGAGAAGCCAGTTCCGGTTGAAACTGTCACCATCCATTATGATGAGACCTTAGCCCCACCGGCTAACTGTCTGCCACTACCTCGTGACAATGAGCATTCTTATCCAGGTTGTGAGGATAAGACTGACAAGGCTTATGCGGTGTACAGCCAAGGCAACCTCCTGCCATGTAATTTTACCATGAACACAGACAATAGACAATATGGGAGTTGCTTTACCAACCAAGGGTACGGGTGTATAGTTATCAATATCCCATTCAACATCTCAAGTTTAGTACAGATCCCACATCAGCCTAGCTGCAGGAATACCTCAGAAGGGATCAAATGTTCTACTCCCAATGAATGAATCCCCATCGATGCAGGATTACACTTGGTTTGTGGTTGGGAAAATGGGACCCATCTTACGATAGAATCCCATCACTTCCCTATCCCGAGTGACGGCCACTGGATCTCGAAGAGCTGGATGAGATGGGCAAAGGGGGCTTCCGTAATAAACTCATATAGACTGTTATACGGCAATATACACGGAAAAAGGTTACTACTTCTTTTTCAATGGCACGGCGACCAATGTTTTAAGACGTTCCTTTCCAAGGAACGTAGCCGTTGGTGCTCTTGTCCCTACCACCGTTCCTTGCCCAGCAGGTTGTTCCTGAAAGGAACAAAGAATTCTGCGCAGGGCAGTATCCTGCCAAATTCTGTGCCAACTGGAGAAACCCAGACACCAAGGGAGCCAATAAAGGGCATGCTATTAGATGGGGTATCCTTAGTGCACTGACGTTGGGAGGGATAGCAGGGTCTGAGGCGGCTAAGAATCGTAATTATATAGTCTGTGGACTGACTATTTTGGGAAATGCTACTACCGGAGCTCTGGAAACAATAAAAACCCAACTATCAGAAATGCGTATGTTCTCGTTGCAGAATAGATATGCCTTGGACTATCTGTTGGCCCGTGAGGGAGGGACGTGTGAAACACAGATGTATGATGGGAAATCAGGACAGAACTAGTAACATCACCAAACATCAAAATGACATTATTACCCTGCTTGATGGGATGAAAGAGGATATTGAATGGGGAGACTGGGGTTTGGGGGGATTATATAATTGGATCATTAGTATGGCCATATATGCAGCAATAGTGGTTTTGTGTTTGTTCGTGGGAATTGCTATTGTTAAATGTATTATTGCTAGACTAATGACAACCTTGGGTAATGTGGAAACTGGTGAGATATTATTGCAACATCTAAAAGAAGAAGAAATTCTAATGTTGAAGGATGAGGATGTTGAAAGGATGGTAAATGCACTGGTTGAGAAAGAAGTGTTAGAAGACAAATGTATTAGAATGAATAAAATGGAAATAGACTAGTGGTATGAAGCCCAGAATAGTTGAGCACCCTAAGGGCTAGGGTATGAAGCACAGCAGAGCAGGGGGGAGCATTGGTGACAACAAGCCAACCTGCCGACCTACGTGGTCCGGGTTTTGGGGGCTATAAAGCATTTCAAGGTTAGGAATAAACTTGGAGGACTAATAAGCCAATACTGATGATTCTCTGCCTGTGTTATTATCCTGTTAGTGGTCATGATATGAGGGAATGAGGAAATATTATACAATAGAATTGCTCAGGCAATAACTTTTGTGTGAGGAACTTATGTTAAGTTGCAAGAGAAGGGCTTGGAGTTGGGGTTTTCAGAAATCCATGTCCCCACAAAGATATAAAGTGCAAAGAACACACACACAGGAGACCAAATGGCTTATCATATCATGGAAATGTTGATCTGAATAGGCATAGCTTTGTTTGCTTTGAAGCAGCTATAACGCTGTCAGAAGTTGTATTTGGTTTAGTTTGGTGTTTGGAGTATAGGTTGTTAATGGGGTCTCTTCCCAGGACATAGGCACCTTTGTTCTTTCTTTGTGACACATCTTTGAGCTCTGGTGTGTCATAAAAAGGATTTATGAATGTTTATATTGGGTCTTAGACAACAAGGCTGGATAATAGTCTGTGATCAGGTTTGTGATGTTTAAATGGATTTATGTTGAGATAAGAGATAAGGCATAGGTGATAGTTGTGTGACCTTTGTACAAGGGTGATTTCTTATGTTTATAAACAACTGAGAAAGTAACTCTCAGTTTTAATAATCTTCCATTTGCTGTGTGGAATGCTATTAGTGAGGAGGCCTTTCATTCCTTTTGTCCAGAGATAGAAGGGGGAGGTTGTAATTTAGAATGAAACTAGACCCGAGCTTGGTAAGAAGCAATTATAATAGACAATAGACGATAGGTGCAGGAGTAGGCCATTTGGCCCTTCGAGCCAGCACTGCCATTCAATGTGATCATCCATAATCAGTACCCCGTTCCTGCCTTCTCCCCATATCCCCTGGCTCCGCTATTTTTAAGAGCCCTATCTAGCTCTCTCTTGAAAGCATCCAGGGAACCTGCCTCCACCGCCCTCCGAGGCAGAGAATTCCACAGTTCTGTGAGAAAAAGTGTTTCCTTGTCTCCGTTCTAAATGGCTTACTCCTTATTCTTAAACTGTGGCCCCTGGTTCTGGACTCCCCCAACATCGGGAACATGTTTCCTGCCTCTAGTGTGTCCAAGCCCTTAACAATCTTATATGTTTCAATGAGATTCCCTCTCATCCTTTTGAACAGTGTACAAGCCCAGCTGCTCCATTCTCTCAGCATATGACAGTCCCGCCAACCCGGGAATTAACCTTGTAAACCTATGCTGCACTCCCTGAATAGCAAGGATGTCCTTCCTCAAAATAATTACGCCATGAGCATCAATGCTTTCAGAGTAATGCCTTCAGAGTAACACCTTAATAAGTATTTTTGAAACGTCCTTAGTTAAGGACGTTTCAAAAGTTAACATCCAGGTAAGGATTGCAGATTTTATATCCTAAAAGAACACTAGTAACCAAATTAGTTTTATTTAAATAACCACCAAACAATTTTACTAAAACCATTTAAAAAAAAATTCGGAACTAATTCTTAAGCTGGGTTCAAACCCACAAACTGCTATAATGGAATACAATTTTGTGTTTATTGGGAGTATTTCAGAGAGTTTAAAAGTAAATGAATTTTTCCAGCAAACAATAATTTTATCAATGTTTCACTTAACAAATGATGTCAATACGTTGACTGCGCAAGATGGCGCGGCCCTGTCCAGTCGCCATCGTGGCCGCTCCGCGGAAACTGTGCGTATTTTTAACTTGCATGTCTTTTTAATTTATTTCTAAGTTTAAGCTCCCTAGTACTAACAAAGTATGACAGGGAAAATCTCTTAAATATAAACACTAGGGTAAACTTAGACTTTTTAAACGCTGTACTCACCGATCCAGCATGGCCGGCAGAGATCAACAGAGAGCGCCGGGGCAACAACAATGGGAGCACGGCTCCAAGGAAAACCCGGAGAAAACATCGGGGTAGGCGGGGGATTCGGAATAGGCTGAGAGCACAAGCATTTCATCCTCCTCTGCCCAGCATTCTTCTGGCGAACATCCAGTCCCTGAAAAACAAGCTGGATGACCTCAGGGCGAGGATCAGATTCCAGCGGGACATAAGGGACTGCAACATCCTCTGCCTGACCGAACCATGGCTAACCTTGCTGATTCCGGATCAGTTAATCTGCCCAACCGAGTCCTTCACTGTTTACCGTGCTGACAGAACAGAAGAATCTGGGAAATCCAAGGGTGGAGGAGTCTGCTTCATAACCAATACCTGGTGCAACCCTGGAAATATCAAGATGCTTTCCCGTTCCTGCTCGCCGGACCTGGGGCATCTGACGATCTTATGCCGCCCATTCTACCTTCCCTGGGAGTTTGGCTCAGTGATCGTCACAGCCGTCTACATTCCACCGCATGCGGACACCGACGTGGCACTATCGGCCCGACACAATGTGCTATGTCGGCATAAAAACAAGATTTTAATAAATCAAATCACAAGAAGGTCATGCCGAACTTCTACCAACACATCACATGTGCCACCAGGGGGGAGAGAACATTGGCCCACTTCTATACGCCGTTCCAGAAGGGCTACAAGGCCGTTTCACTCCCTCCCTTAGGAAAATCTGACCATGCTGCCATTTTCCTGCTGCCGGAGTATAAACAGAGGATAGTTCGGGAAGCGGCAGTGACGAGGGACGTAAAGCAGTGGTCCGACCAGTCAGAGGGCATGCTGCAAAATGCACTGACAGATGTCAACTGGAATATGTTCCAAGCATGTTCCAGTGACATCAGTGAGTTCGCGGAAGCAGTCACGGACTTCATCGCAACAATAGCCGACAACATCGTCCCCACGGTAAGGGTTAGCACCTTTCCGAATCAAAAACTCTGGGTGGATAGGTCCGTTCGTGTTGCCTTGAATGCTCGCACCGCTGCCTACAACTCGGGCCTGGCATCCGGAAATATGGACGTCTACAAGGTAGAGTCCTCGCGACTGCGAAGGGCAGTGAAGGACGCCAAAAGAAGGTACAGGGACAAGATGGAGTCACAAATGGAGCAGCAGGACACCAGACGCCTGTGGCAGGGGCTATGGACTGTAACCAACTACCGGAGCAGCCCCCCCTCAACCGGAAGTGCCGCACATCCCTAGCTGATGACCTGAACTCCTTCTATGCTCGTTTAGAGACGGGCAACATCACCCCAGGTCTGCCGGCTAACGACAACACCGCCAGCATGCTGGCTATCAAAGCTGAAGGGAGGTCCATCGCTGGGGATGTGCACACATTCTCATAGTCCGAGCATGACGTGAGGAGGGCTCTGACACGGGTGAACATGAGGAAAGCTGTATGCCCAGATGGCATCTCGGGGCGAGTACGTAAGTCTTGTGCTACACAGCTAGCTTCGGTGCTCACTACAATATTCAACCTCTCCCTCGCCAAGTTCGTGGTCCCTGCCTGCTTCAAAAGATCCATCATTGTACCTGTACCTAAAAATGCCTCCCCGGCTTGTCTGAACGACTAACGTCCGGTGGCCCTCACCTCGGTAGTCATGAAATGCTTTGAGAGGCTGGTCAAGAAACACATCTACGCCTTCCTCCCTCGCAACATGGACCCGCTACAATTCGCATACCGTCCGAACAGATTCACGGAGGATGTGGTCTCCCAGGTTCTGCACACCGCTCTCTCTCAGCTTGACAGCCAGAAGTGAGGATGCTATTCATAGACTTCTGCTGCTGGAATTGGGGCTCAACACCCTCCTGTGTGCCTGGGTCCTGGACTTTCTCACTGCCAGGCCCCAGGTAGTCAAGATGGGAGGAAGTACATCAAAGTCCCTCACCCTGAGCACAGGATCCGCCCAGGGTTGCGTCCTCAGCCCCCTACTGTACTCCCTGTACACACTTGACTGTGTGGCTAGGTTCAGCTCTAAATCTATAATCAAGTTTGCTGATGACACTGTGGTGGTGTGCCTGATCTTCGATAACGATGAGAAGGCCTACCGGGAGGAGGAGGCTGATCTGGCACTCTGGTGTCAGGACAACAGCCTCCTCTTGAATGTCAAAAAAACTAAGGAGCTGATCGTGGGCTTTAGGAGGGCACAACATCCGAGGACGTACACACCATTGAAGATAAATGGGGATACTGTGGATAGGGTGAGCTGCTTTAAATACCTGGGATACACAAAAAGCTGGAGAAACTCAGCGGGTGCAGCAGCATCTAAGGAGCAAAGGAGATAGACGACGTTTCGGGTCGAGACCCTTCTTCAGACTGGTCAGGGATCAGGGAAACGAGAGATATAAACAGTGATGTGGAGAGATAAGGAACAATGAGTGAAAGATATGCAAAAAAGTATTGGTGGTAAAGGAAGCAGGCCATTGTAGCTGTTTGTGGTGTGAAAATGAGAAGCTAGTGCGACTGGGGGGGGGGGGGGGGGGAGATGGAAAAGGAATGTCAGGGCCAGAGGGCTGAGGGAGAGGTGGGGGGGGGAGGCAGTCTGGGTTAACAGAATTGAGAAAATTCAATGTTTAAGCCCAGAGGATGCAGACTCCCCAAGCGGAATATGAGGTGCTGTTCCTCCAACTTGCGGTGTTGATCACTCTGGCCGTGGAGGAGGCCCAGGACCGAGAGGTCGGATACGGAGTGGGAGGGGGAGTTGAAGTGCTGAGCCACCGGGAGGTCGGGTTGGTTATTGCGGACCGAGCGGAGGTGTTCGGCGAAACGATCGCCCAGCCTCCGCTTCGTCTCACCGATGTAGATCAGCTGGCATCTGGAGCAACGGATGCAGTAGATGAGGTTGGAGGAGGTGCAGGTGAACCTCTGTCGGACTTGGAATGACTGCTTGGGTCCCTGAAAGGAGTGGATGGGGGAGGTGAACGGACAAGTGTAGCATCTCTTGCGGTTGCAAGGGAAAGTGCCCGGGGAAGGAGTGGAGCGGGAGGGAAGGGAAGAATTGACGAGGGAGTTGCGGAGGGAGCGGTCTTTGCGGAAGGCAGACAGGGGGGGAGATGGGAAGATGTGGCGAGTGGAGGGGTCACGTTGGAGGTGACGAAACTGGCGGAGGACTATCTGTTGTATGCGCTGGCTGGTGGGGTGAAAGGTGAGGACCAGGGGGACTCGGCCCTTGTTGTGAGTGGGGGAATGGGGAGAGAGGGCAGTGTTGCGGGGTATGGAGGAGACCCTGATGCGAGCCTCATCTATAGTGGGGGAGGGGAAACCCCGTTCTCTGAAGAACGAGGACATTTGCGATGACCTGGTGTGGAACACGTCATCCTGGGAGCAGATGCGGCGTAGACGGAGGAATTGGGAATAGGGGATGGAGTCCTTACAGGAAGCAGGGTGGGAGGAAGAGTAGTCCAGGTAGCTGTGGGAGTCAGTTGGTTTGTAGTGGATGTCAGTCAGGAGTGTATCACCTGCAATAGAGATGTGAGGTCAAGGAATGGTAGGGAAATGTCGGAAATGGTCCAAGTATATTTGAGTGCCGGATGGAAGTTGGTGGTGAAATGGATGAAGTCAGTCAGTTCTGCGTGGGGAATACCTGGGAGTCCACATCTCAGAGGATCTGACATGGACATCACACGCTGCAGCACTCGTGAGTAAAGCAAGGCAGCGCCTTTACCACCTCAGGCAATTGAGGAAATTCAGAGTGTCTCCGAGGATCCTCCAGTGATTCTACTCAGCGGCTGTGGAAAGCATCTTGTCCGGAAACATCACAATTTGGTTCGGGAACTGCTCTGCCCAGGACAAGAAGTCTCTGCAGAGAGTAGTGCGTTCGGCCGAACGCACTATGGGAACTACACTCGCACCCCTGCAGGAACTATACATCAGAAAGTGCAACTCCAGAGCTAACAAGATCATGGGAGAACCCTTCCACCCCAGCAACGGACTGTTCCAGCTGTTACGGTCAGACAAACACCTCCGTTGCCATGCTGAGAAAACGGAGAGGATGAAAAGGAGCTTTTTCCCAGAGGCCATTAGGACTGTAAACTCCTATCTCACCAGGGACTAACTTTACTGTACCAATTTACTGTTGTGTGGTGTCTTTTTAAAATTGCTGTTTTTTTCTTTATTTTCCTACCACAAATACGTAATATGTGAATATGTAATTCTGTTCCATTCAGTTTTGTAGTTTTTTTGCACAATCCGCAAGCATTGCCACTTTTCATTTCACTGCACATCTCGTATGTGTATGTGACGAATAAACTTGACTTGACTTGAGTAATTCTACTTGAAGAGCAGATAAAATATTTGAAGGCGCTTGATGACAGATGATGACGTGCGCGACTGACGCGCGTCAGTCACTACCGGCCTGTCGCGTAAATGATGGCCAGGTGGGACAGGCCCTTTAAGTTACATTGATGTTGTCACTTTAAAATATTCATGTAGGAAATTAGTTGCCGAGGTGCAATTCGAATACAGTGGCCTAAAATTAAACACCACCAATAACTTCAGGATGCGAATCTTCGCAGTGTACCTGGATAAAATGCAAACTTTCAGTCCTATCTTAGGGATTAACAGTGCAGTCCTACAGGTCGGGGAAATTGTGTTTCATAGCATAAAACTTTGTAGGCAGGAACTACAGATGTTAGTTGACATCGAAGATAGGCACAAGATATTGAAGTAACTCAGCGGGACAAGCAGCATCTGTGGAGAGAACAAATGGGTGATGTATCGGGTCGAGACCTTTCTCTCCAGAGATAATGCCTGTCCAGCTGAGTTACTGCAGCATTTTGTGTCTGTCTACAACATTAAACCAAAGATCATGGAGCTCTATGATCTTTGCATACAACTGTCTGGACTACCGGATGCAAATGGCAATGCTCCAGAACTATGACTTGAGATTCAGCTGCGAGTTGTTGACCACTTTAAGACTAAAATAATGCTACGAGGGATTTGCAAAAATCTAAGTTTACGTTGTGTTATCGAGGGACGGGCCCCCGGCTCATGCACATGCCTTTGCTCGCAAGTACATCGCGCAGAGGCCCCGGTTAAGTTGCAGAGCTGCTTCATGTTCCACAGCGGTTCCAGGCCCGCTCCCCGCTCATACATGTCTTTGCCCATAAGCACATTATGCACAAATGCCGGTTAAGTTGCAGAGTTACTTCATGTTCCACAGCGGCCCTCGTCCCGGCCCCCGCCCTCCGGTTCAGTTCAGGTCGCTCTGCAGCGGGCGCGCGGACATTCCGTTTGCTTTCAAATCCGGCGCGCGCGCCGCTCACCCGCTCCCTCCCTCCGCGTCCCCGGGACTCGCGCGGGCTCCCACAGCTGCTCCAGCGCCATTGCGGCCCGTCCACCACCCCCATCCCCTTGAGCCGCTCTCCCTATCCCGCATCTCTTACCAGGGCAGGTTCCGGCTCCTCAACTCTTTCCCAGCCGCCATAGTGACAACAGGAGAGCGCAGTTTGGCGCCAGCCACCGGCGTGGAGCCGCAGCTCTCGCGAGTTTGGAGACCAGGTTTGTGCTTCAGGAGAGATCGACATGGAGATGAAGCTACCCGGTCCTCCCGCAGTGAGGAGAATGTGGAATGATGCCGAAACCGCTGAAAACACCGAGCAAATCAGGCACTATCAGTAAGGAGATAAATGAAGTTTCAGATCAAGAACCTGTCAACGAAGGAACGTTACAGTAGCAATGTTACAAAATTTTGAGGTTTGCATCTTCAATTTATCCCATCAGATAGAACATAAAAAGAAGTTTAATTTGACACCTAAGTCGCTTTCATATCTTCAGTATTAAAAAAAGTTATGGCCATTTTCATACTCTGAAATTAGCATCTTGTTCCCTATTGCCTTTCCATTGACAACTCAAAAGCTGTGATCAAGGACAGTCAAAAAGCCCATAACTTTCTTAAAAATTAAAAGAACTGAATGAAATGTTTAGTTATTATAGATTGAAGCATTCTGAAACAAATATGAAACAATCTTACTTGGATGACATGAAATTTTACTTCGGAGTCACGTGAGTAACCTTGTGAAGAAGCCTCGCCAGGCGCATGCGCGTCATTACGTCCGCGCATGTCGCACTGAACGGGCTGGAGGGCGCAGCTCCACCAGCGGTAAGTAGTAACTTAGCAGGTAAGTGGTTTTGAAAACTTTGCCTGGGAGTATTTAACTCCGTAAAGCTGGCTCGAACAGTCAGTAGGAGTCGGTGGTATGGAGCGGTCAGGTAGGAGAGTTCGCACCAAGCGTGGGTCCAGTGATGCGGATTCACAAATTAGATCGGGTCGGGAGATTAGCGCGGCAACGCCGGTTCCGATACCGGGTGCCGTTTTACCGACAGCCGTTTTATTAGAAAGTGAACTTTCTACACCAGCTCCAAGGACTCAGGAGCCTGAGGCCACCGACAGCCATAGAAAGGCAAAAAGAAAGTCTATCAGACCCGTGTTGTCAGACGAGTCTGAAGAAGGTGACTCCCCTCCAGATAATAAAAGAACGTGGGGGAGGATGCAAAATATGGAGAAGATGCTCCAAACTTTGCTAAATCAAGGGTCAAAGGCCCCAGTGATTCCCCAGACAGCTGTTCAACAAGGCCCATATCAAGAGGAATATGTGGAGTATCAGCAAGGAGATTTCCTTCCAGCGCCTTGTTTAGGACTGGAGGATGCCTCCCCACAACATGACTTGGGAGAAGCAGGGCAGGATGAAGCTGACCCTGATTCTGGTGTCCCTGCTTATGTGCAACACCAGAGCACAAACACCAGAGCACAAGAGCCACGCTCCGGGTGCCCGGATATTGCCATGAGTTTTGCTATTCCGGAGGGGACTGGTGAGGCAATGGAAGAGTACCTTGCCAACAATATCAATTATTTAGTGTCTCACCAGCTCCAGCAAGCTATGATGCAAGAGACTACCAACAAGTATAAAACAAATGTCAATTGTGCGTCATTGAAAGTGCCCATGGTGAACCCAGCTATTTGGGCACCCACGAGTCCTTCTATGAGGGAACAGGAGGTTCGGCATCAACACGTCCTCCAACTGGTGACTGCAGCAATTACTGCATTTGGCACTATGGTCAAAGGGACCATGATTACTCAAACTCAAAAAGATATGTTGCCTCTATTATGCAATGCATTCGTTGAGGTAAATTGCATTAGAAAAATCGCCATCAGGCCAACTCTCAATCAAAAATTTGCTGCTCAATGTAAGGCGACTAATATACAAACGCCTGAGTTCCTGTTTGGAACAGACCTTGTCAAGCAAATATGTGAAATTGATGATGAGGCCAAAACAATTTGCTTGATGAAGCCAAGCATATCACGGCCACCTATTCGAAAGCCTGGGTTAATGTACCGAAGGTCGGATCCAGGCGCTGGGCCCAGCAGGGGGAGACCAGTGGGGCAACGAGGTTACCTACCAAGACAGCGGCTTCAACCCCAATATGCTTAATTTAAGAGGGCGTTAGATGTGGCACTTGTGGCTAAAGGGATCAGGGGGTATGGAGAGAAGGCAGGTACGGGATACTGAGTTGGATGATCAGCCATGATCACATTGAATGGCGGTGCAGGCTCGAAGGGCCGAATGGCCTACTCCTGCACCTATTTTCTATGTTTCTATGAGCAGACAACAGGCTTACAGGCCAACTGCAGAGGTACAGGGAACTTTTGTTAAAGTTTATGGTGGACACCCTCTTATTGGAGGTAGATTACATTTGTTTTGTAATTAATGGTGCTGTATAACATCTAATAGGTTTATACTAAATACTGTGTCAGGTTCTACCATTGAGTTTATCTCAGGGATAGATCCACCTCAGCAGCACAAGCCAAACAAAATGTTGGTGTTTCCTGCTCCAGAGACTGAACAGGTTAACGATGAGATTAAGAATTTATGCCAAAAAGGAGTGATTGAGAAAGCCATTACTCATCCTCAACAATTTGTGTCTAATATATTCCCCAGACCTAAGAAAGATGGGGGTTGTAGAGTAATTCTGGACCTCACTCACTTAAATTCTTCAGTTCTCTATAGGCATTTTAAAATGGACACCTTAGTTACTGCAAAACAGCTGCTATCACAGGGTTGTTATATGGCAACTATTGATTTGCAAGATGCGTATTATTCAGTACCAATTCATGCTCATTATCGCAGATACTTGAAATTTAATTGGATGGGACAGCTGTGGCCATACAAAGCATTGCCTAATGGATTAAGTTCAGCACCTAGGCTATTTACTAAATTGTTAAAACCTGTGCTGGGGCTATTGAGGGCCCATAATCACATTGTCATGGCTTATTTAGATGATATCTTAATTATCAGCAACTCTAAAGAGTCAGCTGAGGAGTCGGTTGCAGTAATCAAAAATGTGTTTGAAACATTAGGGTTTTTGGTCCATCCAACTAAGTCTACATTACAGCCAACCCAAAATATTGAGTATTTGGGATTTCTTATTGATTCAGTTGATATGACAGTAACATTACCAACAGCCAAGGTTGTGGATATTGCTGATGTCTGTACATGCCTCACACAAAAACTTTATCCCTCCATCCGAGAAGTCGCTAAGGTCATTGGGAAATTGGTAGCAGTTTTCCCTGCAGTACAGTTCAGACCTTTGCATTATCAACATTTGCAAAGAGCAAGAGAACAAGCACCAAAATAGCATGCAGGCCATTTTGATCGGGTTATGCAGTTACCAACCACAGGTCTAGCAGAATTGCAGTGGTGGATTGTTAATGTTAGTCAAGCTACCAATAACATTTTGGTGCAAGAACCTTCAATGATTTTACAGACTGATGTAAGCACTCTCGGATGGGGGGCTACGGACATCGAGTCCAGCTGTGGGGGTAGATGGAATGAACAAGAAGGTTTGATTCTCCACACATAAGGGATTAATTATTTGGAATTATTGGGGGCATTTTATGGGTTAAAGGCCTATTGCGCCACAATGAATAATTTACACGTTCAGATTGATAACACCACAGCAATGGCATATATTAATCACATGGGAGGAGCAAAATCAGTTTCATGTGATAGCATGGCTAATCTCATGTGGCATTGGTGTATTTCAAGGAACATCTGGGTTGCAGCCATCTATCTACCAGGTGTAGACAATGTGGTGGCAGACCATAGGTCACGAAAGTTTAATGACAATATAGAGTGGATGTTGAATTCTGAAATTTTTCAAACAATTGTCACTCGATTTGGGTTGCCAGATATTGATCTATTTGCATCCAGATTGAATCACCAGTTGCCTAAATATGTTTCATGGAGCCAGATCCAGGAGCAGTAGCTGTGGATGCATTTTCGTTACATTGGGGGCACTCATTCTTTTATGCATTTCCTCCATTTTGTCTGATTACGAAATGTCTTACCAAAATAGAGCGTGACTCCGCCACAGGCGTTTTGGTGGTCCCAGATTGGCCAACACAACCATGGTCCCCATTGGTACTCAGAATGATGGGTCAGCCATTCATGATGATTCCCAGCTGCAGTAATTTGTTGGTGCATCCGGTTACAGGAGAAAGTCACCCGTTACATGATCGTATCAATTTGTTGGTCTGCAGGTTCTGAACAGATCATTCCAAGGCCTTGGCTGGTTGAACAGGACCATGGAGGTTATCACTGCAGCCTGGAGGAATAGTACTAAAAAACAATATGTGGTTCACATAAAGGAATGGGAGATGTTCTGTGTACAATCAAATATATCTTGCCATACTGCAAGCATAAGTGATGTGTTGGAGTTCCTTGCTAAATTGCATTTTGATGAGCACTTGAGTTATAGTGCTATTAACAGTGCTCGGAGTGCTTTGTCCTATTTAGGGCAGTCTTCAGAACAACAACCTATTGGGTCTCATCCGTTAGTATCCCGATTTATGAGAGGAATTTTTTAACAAAAACCCTCCTAAACCTAGATATACAGAAATCTGGGATATCAGTATAGTTCTCACACTGCTTCGGCAATGGGCTCCAATTACGTCATTGTCTATGCAGAGATTAAATCTAAAAGTGGTTATGCTAATGGCGCTGGTTTCAGCACAACGTGTACAAACATTACAATTGTTACGAATAGATTGTATGCATTTGTCTGTAGATGACATTACATTTTATGTCTATGATTTAATCAAACAAAGCAGGCCAGGTATGGCAGGAACCAAGGTGACGTTTAAAGCATATCCTGTTGACCAAATGTTATGTGTAGTTAAACACTTAAGCCAATGTCTTGAGTTAACAAGGAGTTTCAGAGGTTCTGAGACAGGACTGCTCATTAGTCACAAAAAGCCATATAAAAGAGTGTCAGCCAAACTATTTCTAGATGGTTGAAACAGGTTCTCAATTATGCTGGAGTCAACACTCATGTATTTAAATCTCACTCCACCATGGCGGCTTCAACATCCGCAGTGAAGGCTCAGGACGTGCCGCTAGACCAAATCATCGTTGCCGTAGGATGGTCTAGAGTATCAACATTCTCACAATTCTATGACAAACCTGTACAGACAGTGCCACGGTTTGGGCATGCTGTTTTGGGTTCCATTTAATTCGTTTGCTTTGTTTTATATCACTGTTTGTAATTTCCTCCTGGGACAGAGGGGTTATTTACTGATTTTTGATATTATTATTAAAAATAGTTATTGAATAATTTGAAGCAATGTTCAATATATTATTTATTCACTACTGTCAACCGAAGCAGATTGTCGTATGGAGTGCATCTACTGCATGTAAACACAGAGCTTTGAAATGTTCACGTAGTCACTCACGTGACTCCAAAGTAAAATAGTAAGATTAAACGAGAACTTACCAGTTCGAAGTTTGATCCTTATTTTATGAGGAGTTACGTTGAGGGATTAAGTGCCCTCCGCTCCCACCCGCATAATCTAAGAGATCATCTGGTAGTTCTAGTCTTCTTAAAGCCTTACTATGTTACTTCGGCTATATGTTTTCTGTGTTTTCACGCTGCTGCTTTGAAGTATGCGGGGCTTCTTCACGTAATCCCTCAACGTAACTCCTCATAAAATAAGGATCAAACTTTGAACTGGTAAGTTCTCGTTTAATCGTACTATTAAAGCATATAATTAGTTAGTTACCTAATTGTAGCTAATTACAAAATTCAATTACTAGATCGAAACATCTATCCATTTCTTAAGAAAAGGTTAACATTCTTAAATAGCCTAAGTGTCCAAATAACATTCACACAAGAATTCACAATATAACATGATTTTTAAATCTCATTGTCATGAATCTATAGGCCAAATGGAGTAATTTAATTTTTAATCCCCATAAATGAATAGGTATTTTAATCATCTTGCGAGTGAGTTTTCGTGGAACGCGATCGATTGGAACGTTGCATTTGCGGTGAATTTGAACCCCATATCGGCAGGAAAAACACTGCCGGTTCAAAATCACATTTTCGCCAAGGAAATTTTGATTAAAGTCATCCTAAGAAGCAAGTTTATATGTAAAATATACGACCTACATTTTGTTTTGTCCCCTAAGTGAGATCCGTTCCGTTGTAGGTGTTGACGGCGTTAGAAGTAGCTTTTTATTTTACTCCAGCGATTAAATTGTCCCGCAAATTTTTTTTAAACTTCTGAGAACGGAAGTCGGAACGATATTTCTGCAGCAGCTTAATAGCCTGAGGAAGTTCGCCTCTGACAGGCAGGAGAAAACGGCATTTTAATCCCCCCCCCCCAAAGGCACCAAAGTCGCACACACGGCCAGTGGCAGAACTGCCGCACCGCTGAAAGTAAGTATTGTAACATCGCTAGTTACAGTACTTTGAAATTTGTGATCAAAAGCTAAACGGAGATCAAAGTTTACAGTCCTGCTGGCCTGTGGGAAGAAACTCTGTCTCATCCTCTCTGTTTTCCATGTGAAATAAACTTCTAGATGGGTCAATCCCTAGCGACATTATACATCACCCCAGCCTTCTTCTGTCTCCCTCATTGTTTAGCCTCTGTTTAGATGTTCACAACTCTGGATGGGGAAGCTTAATTAAAATTTGAATATCTTGGTTCTTTAGATGAAACAAAAGGATACCACTATGTTGCTCTATGGGTCTGTCCCACTTAGGCGATGACAGGAGATGATGCGGGGAGTTGCTTTCATGGTCATGTGTAGTGCCCTCAGACTCGCAACAAGTCGTAACGGCATTCTGGTCGCCGCTAATTTTTCAGCAGGTTGAAAAATTAGCGGCGACCAGAATTTTGACGCCATGGAGAGTAGCGAGCATTCTCGTGACATAGGTGCAGTGGCAGTGGGTCGCCAGGAGGTCGTACGTTGTCGTAGGTTGTTGCCGTTGCTGACTGGTGAATTTCATTGGCTCATTGGGGGAAAAAACGTGAACAGTAAGGAAAACCGACCGGTAATGTTAATGTCTGCCAAGCTTTACAGCTTCTTAAAAGTTGTCTCCACTCCTTCTCCCCACCCAGTCTCCCCCCTATCCTCCCCCCCCCCCCCCCTAAAGGACTTATGTGACCCTTCCTGTACACTGTGCTTTGACCGTCTTAATTATGGTGCCAACCTTCCTGGTCATCGTGGTGTGTGTCAGTATCATATTGGCTTTGCAACGTGTGAATTGCACTCAAACAGCGCTCCCCCCGCTTGCCCTGTCCCCCATAACTGGCTGGTGAAGGAAGCAATGTGTGTATGTGTACCACTCTGACAGTTGCCGTTCCAGTCGCCGGTTTTTCAGCAACCTGCTACGACTCTGGCAGTCGCCTGAAAAATTGCCTAAGTGGGACAGGCCCATTAGTGTCTCAAAACATAGAATTTTAACAAGCACGTACATTTGGGGCACTACTATTTAGTGCTTCTTAAACTATTTCAGTGTCATTCACTCTTGAGTCTTTATCACAAAATGTAATTCTCCCTCGACTAAATTTTGTGGTCTTATAATAAAAGATAATATAATATAGTATAATATTTCATCCTTGTGTATAATTTTATATATAATTTATTTTGTCACATGAGCAAAAATCATAAATTAACTAATTTCTTAAGTTTAATTTATTCAACTTTTTGAACATCCTAAAAATAGGAGTGAAACAAAAGTTTAATTACCATTAGAATTGGAAACCATTCTTTTAGAATGATAAAAATACATTCCAACGTCTAAACACTGAGTTTCAGCCCCATCCTACCCTTTTGGGCTTTGATTACTGCATTTTTTTTTCTTTTTAAGGGTAAGGAGCAGCTCCGCTAGGAAACTAGCTCAAAAAACCATGAGACACCTCCACCTACATCCTTGGACCATGGCACAAAAGAGGAGCACCAGGCCATTATTCCCAACACTATCACTGGCTTCATCACTTCTGGCTCCCTGCCCTCCCAAGCCTCCAACCTCATCGTTCCCCAGCCCCGCACGGCCCGATTACCTCCATGACTTTCATTCCCTCATCTTCACCATGGATGTCCAGTCACTCTACATCTCCATCCCCTACCAGGAGGGTCTTAAAGCCCTCCGTTTCTTCCACGACCGCAGAACCAACCAATCCCCGTCTACTGATACTTTCCTCTGCCTAGCGGAGCTGGTCCTTACCCGTAATAATTTTGTGTTTGACTCCTGCGCCCCAGTTATGCCTGCCTCTTTGTAGGGTACGTTAAACAATCCTTGTTCAAGGCATACCGTGGCCCTTTCCCCAAACTCTTCCTCCGCTACATCGACGACTGCATTGGTGCTACCTCCTGCACCCATGCAGAACTCACTGACTTCATCCATTTCACCACAAACTTCCATCCGGCACTCAAATTCACCTGGACCATTTCCAACATCTCCCTACCATTTCTAAACCTCACTATCTCCATCACAGGCAACAGACTTCTGACCAACATCTACTATAAACCCACTGACTCCCATGGCTATCTGGACTACACTTCTTCCCACCCTGCTTCCTGTGAGGACTCTATCCCCTACTCCCAATTCCTCCATCTACACCGCATCTGCACCCAGGATGAGGTGTTCCAAACCAGGGCATCGGAGATGACGAATTCTCCGATGTTACACTTGTAACAAGGGCAGAGTCCCCATTGTCCTCACCTTCCACCCTACCAGCCGTCACGTACAACAGATAATCCGCCAACATTTTCGCCACTTCCAACAGGATCCCACCACTGGCCACATCTTCCCATCTCCTCCCCTGTGGGCTTTCTGCAGAGACTGCTCCCTCCGTAACTCCCTGGTCAATTTGTCCCTTCCACCCAAACCACTCCCCTGATACTTTCCCTTGCAACCGCAGGAAATGCTACACTTGTCGCTTTAACTACCCCCTTGACTCCATCCAAGGACCTAAGCAGTCTTTCCAGGTGCGGCCGAGGTTCACCTGTACCTCCTCCAACCTCATCTATTGCATCCGCTGCTCTAGGTGTCAGCTGCTCTACATCGGTGAGACCAAGAGTAGGCTTGGCGATCGCTTCACCCAACACCTCCGCTCAGTTCGCAATTTTCTTTTAAATTTCAAAATGGACACAATACATGTTCCTTACAAAACTCCATCTGACATTCTCAGAGGCTTTACATACATACAATACAGTTTCCCAAAATAACTAATTTATCCCCCCACCCTTGCTACTCATGTGGGCCACTGGCGTGGAATACTTTCCCTTATTTTGAGGGGCATCTCCACCACACCCTGCCCTCCATGTCCAGCAGCGGTAGGACCCTAGACTGTGGTGCTCCCCCACCGAGCCTTGGCGTTGGCTGCACTGTTCAGTGCGTCCCTCAGCACGAACTCCTGCAGTCTGCAGCGGGCCAGTCGGCAACATTTCCCGACAGACATCTCGCTTCGTTGGGTGGTCAAAAACGCTCGGGCAGACCAAAGAGCGTCTTTCACCGAGTTGATGACCTTCCAGCAGCACTCGATGTCCGTCTCTGAATGCGTCCCTGGGAACAGTCCGTAAATCAGAGTCCTCTGTGACGGAGCTGTTCGGAATACACCGTGACAGGGACCCTTGCAGACCTTTCCATACTCTCTCTGTGAATCCACACTCTGCAAAGAGGTGGGCAACCGTCTCCTCTCCATAGTAGCTGTCCCGAGTGCAGCGTGCGCTGGTAGTGAGGCTCCGACGGTGCAGGAAGGATCTGACTGGGAGGGCTCCCCTCATCACCAGCCAACCCAGGCCTTGGTGCTTGTTGGTGAGTTCTGGCGATGAGGCATTTTGCCAGACAAGCTGGGCATTCTGCTCTGGGAACCATGCCACATGATCCATGGAGTCCACAAGTCCACTGCCCGATGGACTTGTGGTCAAAGGTGTTTGTCCGGAAGAATCTTTACTCGAATGACAGATGGTGTGGCAATGTCCAGCTGACATTGCGTGGCATCTGCACCAGGCTCATCCTTCGCAACACCGGGGACAGGTAGAACCTCAGCAGGTAGTGACACTTGGTGCCTACGTCCCATGTGCCTTGGCTCTACACTCCGCCTGATGTAGCCACACACGAAGGTGGCCACGAAGGTGGCCCAGGGTGAGGGCGACGTTGGGAACACTTTTACGCCCGTCGTCTGCCGACTTGTGCATTGTGGCCCGTCGCACACGGACCATCCTCGACCCCCAGATAAACTGGAACACGGCCCGGATGATCTCGGTGGCGTAGGAAGGAGGGACAGACCACACTTGCGCCAAGTACAGCAGCCCCGAGAGCACCTCACACCTAATGACCAAATGTTTTCCCATTATAGAGAGGGAACGTTGCTTCCACAGCTCCAGTTTCTTCCCCACCTTGACTATCCACTCCAGCCAATTCTTGTCACACGCCTCAGTCCCCTCCGACCCAGATCCCCAGCAGCTTCAAAAAGTCATGCTTGATGGTGAAGGGGACAGAAGAACCATCAGGCCAGTTGCCAAAGAGCATGGCCTCACTCTTCCTGCAGTTCACCCTGGCTCCGTGGCCGATTCAAACTGGTTGCAGATGCTAATCAATCTGCGGACCAACCCTGGATCTGAGCAGATGAACAAGACGGGACAAAGGGCAACCCTGCCTGACTCCAGACCTGACGGAGAAGCTGTCTGATTCCCACCCATTGATTTGGATTGCATTATAGATGTCGGTGTAGAGCAGTTGGATCCAATTTCTGATACCCTCCCCAAAGCCCATTTTGGAGAGCATGTCCCTCGTGTACGATATCCTGTCGAAGGCCTTCTCCTGGTCCAAGCCGACTAGGCAGGCATTGACCCATCTGTCCTGCACGTAAACAATGGTATCTCTCAGCAGCGCCAGGCTGTCTGAGATTTTCCTGGCAAGTACAGCACAGGTTTGGTTTGGGTAGATCACCTGTCCCAGAGAAGACTTGACCTGGTTGGCGATGGCCTTAGACAGGATCTTGTAATCAACATTCAACAATGTGATGGGTCTCTAATTCCTTATATCCTTCATCTCCCCCTTCTGCTTGTAGATTAAGGTGATGCTGCCCTTTCTCATGGAGTCTGACATGCTGCCGGCTAGAAGCATGTCATTGTACACATCCAGCAGGTCCGGATCTACCCAGTCCCACAGAGCCGAATACAACTTGGCCGGTAAGCCATCGCTTCCGGGAGTTTTACTCGAGTCAAAGGAAGGGATGGAGCCAGTCAGCACCTCTAGGGTCAGTGGTAGGTCCAGACTCTCCTGCTTGTTGTCCTCCAAGACCTCCGTGATAGAGGACAGGAAGTTCTGGGAGGCGGTGCTGTCTATGGCCTTTCTGACGTACAAATACGTATAAAAGGATTTGCAAATCGTCAGCATGTCCGGCTGCAAGGATGTTACAGAGTCATCTTTCTCCCTAAGGCTGTTCATCACAGAGCTCCCCCTGTGAACCTTATGGATGAAGAAGCGTGAGCACGTCTCATCCTGCTCCACGTGGCAGACCCTGGATCGGAAGATAATTTTGGAGGATTCAGAGGTAAAGATCTGAGCTTGCCGGTCCTTCGACTCTCTAAGTTCCTCCCTCACAACCACCCCTCTCGACTACAGAAGGAGCAGTTGCTGCAAATCTGTGTGGAGTTGACACAATTCCCTCTGACTCTGCCTTGCTCTCTGAATCCCTTTAAATATGAAGAACCTCTTAAGGTCCTCCTTGGTTGCTTCACACCTGTGTGTCAAGGAGTCAAACATGCATAGTCCCTCTTTGGTTCCTCAACGTTCTCTGGGGTCAACAGCTTCACTTTTAACTTCCACGTCCCTCTGCCTGCCTTCTGGTCCTCCTGTAGGTGACAGGAAGCCTGAAGGAGGCAGTGGTCAGAGAAGAACACTGTCGTGAGGTCAGTGTGTCTGACTGTGACGGCCTTCGTCGTGAAGACGAAGTCTATCCGGGACCGGACTGAACCGTCCAATCTCGACCAGGTGAACCACGACTGGGACCCGCCTGCAGGGTGGCTGAAGGCGGCATGCAGCTTTGCGTCTTTTACCGTCTCCATCAGGAGCTTGGAGGTGTTGTCCAGTCTGTGGTTGGCACTGCCGGATCGTCCAGCCGCATCGATGATGCAGTTGAAGTCACCGGCCAGAACGAGTGGCCGGGACGTGGCCAGCAGCTGTGGGAGCTGCTGGAGAATGGCCAGCCACTCAGCACGGGTGAGGCGTACACATTAATCAGCCGGAGCGGAAAGCCCCGGTACATTACATCCACCATGAGTAGGTATGTTACAAAACTTACCTTCAGCGGTGCTGCAGTTCTGCCGCTGGCCGTGTGCGCGACTTTGCTGCCTTTAAGGGGTCGGGGGTCGGGGGGGGGGGGGTCGGGGTTAAAATGCGGTTTTCCCCATGCAATCCGGAGCTTTCTTTTATCGGAGTGCGAGCTATTTCTGGAGATGCTTTCCGACTGCCGGTAAGTCCGTTTTTTTAAATAAATAGCCCGACTATTTAATCACTGCAGTAAAATAAAAATCACCTCCTAATGCCATGAACGCCGACAACGGGGACGGATTTTACATAGGGGACAGGTAAATGACAGCTGTTTATATTTTCATGTAAACTTGCTTTTTTAGGGGACTTTAATCAACATTTCATGTTGCGAAACGGTGATTTAGCCCCCATACGACCCGGCAGAAAATTTCCTGCCTATATTGGGTTTAACTTCACCGCAACCACAACGTTCCAATACATCGCGTTCCATAAAATCCCACTTGCAAGCTGTTTAAAATGCCCATTAATTTACAGGCATTAAACACAGAATTCCTTCAATTTGGCCTATAAATTAATGACAATTAGATTTAAAAATCATGTTATATTGTGAATTATTCTGTGACTGTTAATTGGACACTTAGGTTTTAATTTTTTTTAAATTTTTTTTCTTAAGAAATGGATAGATGTTTACATCTAGTAATTTAATTTTGAAATTGGCTACAATTGGGTAACTAACTAATTATATGCTATAATTTCAGGTCATCCAAGTAAGATTGTTTCATATTTGTTTCAGAATACTTCAATCTATAATAACTGAAAATTTCTTTCAGTTCTCTTAATTTTTAAGGAAGTTATGGGCTTTTGACTGTCCTCGATCACAACTTTTGTGTTAAGTCAATAGAAAAGCAATAGGAAGCAAGTTGCTAATTTCCGAGTATAAAAATGGCCCTAACTTTTTTAATACTGAAGATATGAAAGTGAATTAGGTGTCAAATTAAACTTATTTTTATGCTTTATCTGATGGGATAAATTGCAGACTTGATTTTTAAAATCTCAAAATTTTGTAACATTGCTACCATGAGGAGATGCTCCCCCAAGCGCCTCCCTGACCTCAGTGATGGCGAAGCTCCCTCCCTGCAGCAAGAACCCTAGACCGGAAGCACAACAGTCATTGCCCCCTGACCATGCTGACAGTCCGTGGGGCCACGATCGCGGCCACCTGCAATAGCAGCGGAGGTGTGGCAGCCCGCACTGCTGCAGAAAAGTCACGTCTGCCTTGACCTTGGCCAGGTACTGCAAGGCATCACACATCGCGCAGTGTTCTTCACACTTCGCACATTTAATGATGCCAGTTGTGGCTCCATTGTCCTTTAGAGTCACTGACCGTCATCTTGTCCCCTCATGGCCACTGGCTTGGTGAATTGCAGCACCGTTTCGGGGTTCCGGTGCTGGGTGCCGGCATCCTCAAGGAGGGGGGTCTCCTCTGGCATAGCCGGAGTTGTCGTCGGAGGGACCCTCCTTGTTCCACCCTCTTCTGGGTGCACCGCGCCTCTGTCTCCTGTAGCTGGGGTACGGTGGCTGATTCAGTGCTCCCGGTCTCCCTGAGCTGGGGCCCATTGGCTGCTGCACTGCTCCTGGTCTCCCGGAGCTGGGGCCCATTGGCTGCTGCACTGCTCTTGGTCTCCCGGAGCTGGGGCCCATTGGCAGCTGCACTGCTCCCGGTCTCCCGGAGCTGGGGCCCATTGGCCGCTGCACTGCTCCCGGTATCCTGGAGCTGGGGGACGATAGGCATGACCGTTCCCTTTTCGGTCTCTTCAATCGTTTTCTTCCTATGCTTCCGTCGTCGGGTACTCGATGTCGCCTCATCCTCCGACGAGGAGAGGTTGCTGCGTAGGTCTGGGAAAGGACTCTTCAGGGCTCTCACTTAACTTTTTTTCCATGTTGCCAGCTGGGCAACCTTGACAGGTTTTTAGGTTGCCAAATGACAGTTTAGGTGGTCTTTTAAGACGGTTTGCATGACGCGTGCGATAATGTGCTCGGACGAAGTGCGTAGTTACCAGTTGGAATTGTGCTCAATGAAGCATTCACATATTATGTTCAAGAAGGAACTGCAGATGCTGGAAAATCGAAGGTACACAAAAGTGCTGGAGAAACTCAGCGGGTGCAGCAGCATCTATGGGGAGAAGGAAATAGACATCATTTCAGGCTGAAACCCATCAGTCTGAAGAAGGGGGGTACACAAAATGCTGGAGAAACTCAGCGGGTGAAGCAGCATCGAAGGAGCGAAGGAGATAGGCGACGTTTCGGGTCGAGACCCTTCTTCAGTGCCTCCCAGTCTGAAGAAGGGTTTTGGCCCGAAACGTTGCCTATTTCCTTTGCTCCATAGATGCTGCCGCATCCTCTGAGTTTCTCCAGCACTTTTGTCTACATTCACACATTATTTCTGCTTCAAATAACTCACAAACAAAACATATTCACCAATCAAGACATATATACCACAATGACATGCAGCTAAATTATAGTACAATATCTCAACACTTTATACACATTGCAATGAATGCAATTTCTATTACTTCTTTCCACTTCCAAACTAAAATGTGGTTGGATTATTCAGCATATGATCAACCTGTGTCAATAAATCCTGGACCATGGTAAAATATATGTTTAACCATGCACACTACAGATTGATGCAAGCATGTTCTCTGTGAAGGACCGAAAATTATCATTACATGGCCTTAGCATGGGTCGTTATTGCTATTGGTACAGCAACACTCTCGCTTCCCACATAATTTATCCATAACAAAATGTACAGGTTGCAAGGAAATTTCGAAAGGCATTTTATGAGAATAGCTGTTAAAACCGACTATGCCCATCAGACAGGTTAAACAGGGCTTTCGCTTAACTTTTTTCCCCTGTTGCCAGCCGGGCAACTTTGACATGGTTTTAAATTGCCAAATGACAGTTTAGGTGGTCATTGAAGACAGTTTGCATGACGCGTGAGATAATGTGCTCGGACAAAGTGCGTAGTTACCAGTCGGAATTATGCTCAATGAAGCATTCACATATTATGTTCAAGAAGGAACTGCAGATGCTGGAAAATCGGAGGTAGACAAAAGTGCTGGAGAAACTCAGCGTGTGCAGCAGCATCTATGGAGCGAAGGAAATAGGCAATGTTTCAGGCCGAAACCCATCAGTCTGAAGAAGGGTTTCGGCCCGAAACGTTGCCTATTTCCTTTGCTCCATAGATGCTGCCGCATCCGCTGAGTTTCTCCAGCACTTTTGTCAACATTCACATATTATTTCTGCTTGAAATAACTCAAAAACTAAACATATTCACCAATCAAGACGTGATATACACAACAATTACATGCAGCAAAATTATAATACAATATCTCAACTCTTTTTACACATTGTAATTAATTCAATTTCTATTAGTTCTTTCCACTTCCAAACAAAAATGTGGTTGGATTATTCAGCATATGATCAACCTCAGTCAGTAAATCCTGGACCATGGTAACATATATGCTTAACCACACACACTACAGATTGATGCAAGCATGTTTTCTGTGAAGGACCGAAAATTACCATGACATGGCCACAGCATGGGTCGTTATTGCTATTGGCATAGAAACACATAATTTATCCATAACAAAATATAGGGTGCAAGGAAATTTCTAAAGGCATTTTATGATAATAGCTGTTAAAACTGACTACACCCATCTGACAGGTTAAACATTACACTAACTGACAAGAGATAGCCATAGGACATAACTGCAGCAAGTGTTATTTTGGTAGTATGTTTAAAGGTGTCAAAACAAATAATAACATTGGGAATTAAAGTACATTTGATTACATTCCGTTATCAAACATAATCAATGTTCGCTCTGAAGACCATGGAGTCAGGGGTGTGTGTGAATCAGTGCGGGGTGGATAGATGGCGGGGGGGGGGGGGGGGGGGGTTGAGAAGGCAACCGGTGCGGAATGGATGGATTGAGGCAGATGAATTAGTACGTGTTGGTTGGAGTATGTAAAATTGTGAGGGGAGACCACGGGGGATGTCAGTGGTGTTGAATGGGGGGGATCAGTACAGGATGGATGGGGGGGGGGGGGGTCAGTACAGGATGAATGGGAGGTCAGTACAGAATGAATGGGGGTAGACAAAAATGCTGGAGAAACTCAGTGGGTGAGGCAGCATCTATGGAGCGAAGAAAATATGCAACTTTCGGGTCGAGACCATTCTTCAGACCGTTCCCCTCATTCTTCTTGAATGGGGGGATCTATACAGGATGAATGGGAGTGGAACAGTACAGGATGAATGGGGGTGGGGGGGGGGGTCAGGACGGTGTGGATCGGAGGGTCTCTGCAGGATGAATGGGAGATCACTACAGGATGAATGAGGGGATCAGTATAGGATGAATTGGGGGATCAGTACGGGATGAATGAGGGGATCAGTACAGGATGCATGAGGGAATCTGTACAGGATGCATGAGGGGATCACTACAGGATAGATGGGGGGGATTGGTGCAGTATGAATGGGGGGAGAAATGCAGGATGGATGGGAAGGGGGGTCAGTACAGGATGAATTGGGGGACCAGTGTAGGATGGATGGAGGAGTGGCAGGAGAATCAATGCGATGTGTGTAGGGTGATGAATAGATTGGGGGGGGGAGGGTAGATGCGGAGAGGAGCACAGGGGATGTCAGTGAGGACGGAATAAAGGAGGGGTTGGTGATCAGTGCGGGATGGAGAGGAGGGGTCTCAGGATAAGAGGGGTGGAGGGGGGGCGTACAAGAGAGAGAGAGAGAGAGAGATAGAGAGGGGGGGAAGGGGCAGAGGAGGTGGGGAGGGAGGAAGGTCAGCGCTCCTCGGACAACATCACCCGCTTAGCCATCCCTGTCCAACGCCAAAGTGCCGCCACCAAAGGGGGAGGCAGTTGGGACTCCTCGCCACCGCCTCCCCATCACCGCCAGCTGACAGGAAGGTGCAGGGCCAAGCGGTGCAGCTCAAAGATCCTATAGCTATAGGATCTTTGGTGCAGCTGCTTCAGATGGCAGAAGGAGGCCTCCGCCTCCCTCTTCCATCCCTCTCCCTCCTCCTGGCCTCGGCGTGCGAGAGGGGTTGTTTTGAAAGCGCCATTGGCGGATTGGCAAGCAGTTGCCGTTATCAGGACGATAGCGGCCGCTGCTTGCACAGGGGACTGGGGGTCTCCGTCCGGCGGTTGGGGGCTCGAGGTGGTCGGGCTGTCCTCATCCCTGTACTCCCTTTCAACTGGGGTTTTGGCAGTGGTGGGAGGGGTTTCGCCCACCCTGGGGGGTGTTAGAAACAGCCCCTCTTGTCGCCTGTGCGTAGGTTCAGGCTCTTTTAGGGCAGGCCCTGTAGAGTTGGCCTCGCTCTTCGCATTGGTTGCAGTTCTTGCTGGCTTGGCAGTCCTTTGTCTCGTGGCCCTCCAGCTTGCAGTTCTTGCAGATAACTGCACTGCATTGGGCTGCCACATGCCCAGGCTTGTTGCATTTCCTGCACACTCTGGGTTGCCCCACATAGGTCATGTACACAGTTCCCTGCTCCCTCGACATAACGGGCCAGGAAGGAGAGGACATCCACGATGGGCACATGTGGGTTAAGCGTGTGCACCATGATCATCCGTTCCTTCTAGGTGGGGTGGGTGAAGAGCGGCTGCACCTTCAGCAGAGACAGCGGAGCTTTGTTCCCCTTCTCCCGGAAGTCTTTCATCAATTTCTGCCATCCTGTTGGATACTTGAAGATAACATCCATTACCCGGGAAGTCCTGCAGGCAGTAGATGTCCTTGGCCTCGAATTTGCAGGCCTCCAGCAAGACCTTCCTCATGGACAGATCCCGTGAGAAGGGAGTCCCCTCACTGAGGTCCTTCACGCTCACTCACAGGATTTTGCAGATACCCTGTCCTCCCGCTCCAGTTGCTGCTGCCATTGGGACTGGATGAGGTGTTAGGTTGGATACCCAACCAGCTTGAATCCACCTCTCAGGCATCAAATGACAGACTTCTTGTCACCGACGTGACCTCGAACTTCGATCCGTCCGAGATCCGAGATCCACGACCCTCGTCCCAGGAGGACCGCCAGAACTGTTCTGATAAGAAGAGACAGTCTCTCCTACTGAATAAGAACAGATACTAAACTGATCGCAATAACCAACCTGATCTCCCGGTGGCTCAGCACTTCAACCACCCCTCCCATTCCGAATCCGACCTTCCTGTCCTGGGCCTCCTCCGTGGCTAGAGTGAGTCCCACCGCAAATTGGAGAAGCAAACCTCATATTTTGCTTGAGTAGTTCACACTCCAGCGGTATGAACATTGACTTCTCCAATTTCAGGTAATTCATGCTTTCTCCCTTTCCCCTCCCCTTCCCAGCTCTCACAGCCCACTGTCTCCGCCTCTTCCTTTCTTCTTCCCGCCCCCCCATCCCCACATCAGTCTGAAGAAGGGTCTCGACTCGAAACATCACCTATTCCTTCAAAAAACCATGGAGTATGTGATTTAATATATTAGTATCCAACTAATATCTATATAATTAAAACTCAAATGATGACCACTTCTTGTTTGCACTGCAAATTGATTTTAGAAAAAACGCCACCACTTACGTCTGTGATTTTTGGCCACCTTACTCAGAGTCCCCCTCCGCTGCGCAGGACAAGAGGATTTTTCCCATCGATGAAAAATAAAAGACTTATTAATGTTTAAAAAATGTTGACATTCTCTCTCCTGCCAATCACGCCATGAAGGTCACGCCCCTTCCGGTGGGTAGGGGGAGGGACTATAGAACCCGGAAGTGTGCACTCCCTCAGTCTCTGCAAGATGGGGGAGGAAGAGGTCACAACTCTCAGTCTGAACTGTGAATAACACTGAGCACATGTCTACTAAACTGTGCGTGGTTTTACTGACCTGTGAGTGCCCTTAATGTAGTTTGAAAATGCAATAGTGGTGTTGTTTTGAAAATCCAAAAGTGGTGTTGGTTTGAAAATGCAAAAGTGGTTTTGGTTTGAAAATGCAAAAGTGGTGTTGCCTTTCAAAATGCAAAAGTGGTGTTGGCTTTGAAAATGCAAAAGTGGTGTTGCCTTTGCCTTATTGAAAAGTGGTGTTGACTCTGCCTTATTGAAAAGTGGTGTTGCCTTTGCCTTATTGAAATGTGGTGTTGCCTTTGCCTTGTATAAAAGTGGTGTTGCCTTCGCCTTATTGAAAAGTGGTGTTTCCTTTGCCTTAGTGAAAGGTGGTGTTGCCTTCGCCTTATTGAAAAGTGGTGCTGCCTTCGCCTTAGTGAAAAGTGGTATTGCCTTCTATATAATTAAAAGTCTAATCTTGATCACTTCCTGTGTGCGCTGTATATTGATTTTAGAAAAAACGCTACCATGTACGGCTGTAAATTTTGGACAACTTATTCAGAGTCCACCTCCGCTCATCAGGTGCCAAGGATTTTTCCCATTGATAAAAATTAAAAGAGTTATTAGTGTTTAAAAAATGTTGAAATTCTCTCTCCTGTCAAGGACGCCATGGAGGCCATGCCCCTTCTGGTGGGAGGTGGGGAGGGACTATAAAACCCAGAAGTGTGAGCTTGGCCCAGTCCCTGCAAGATGGGGGAGGGAGAGGTCACGACTTTGATCTTTGGTGACATTGCACCCTGCTTGAAATGGAAGGAAACTGCATTTGAATTTGGTGGCCTTGCACCCTGCTTGAAATGGTATGGAACTGCACTCGAGTTTGGTGGCCTTGCACCCAGCTTGAAGTGGTATGAAACTGCACTTGGGTTTGGTGGCCTTGCACCCTGCTTGAAGTGGTATGAAACTGCACTTGAGTTTGGTGGCCTCGCACCTTGCCTGAAGTGGCATGAAACTGCTCTTGAATTTGGTGGCCTTGCACCCTGCCTGAAGTGGCATGAAACTCCACTTGAATTCCTTGGCCTTGCACCCTGCCTGAAGTGGCATGAAACTGCATTTGAATTTGGTGGCCTTGCGCCCTGCTTGAAATGGAATTTCAAAGTATAGCCATGTCAACTGCCAGCCCACCTGCTGTGAGTGAGTGAGCTGCCAGCACACCAGGCTTGAGTGACTGAGCCACCAGCCCAAGAATCCATTCGGCCCACAATGTCCATACTAGCCCTCTGGAAACCAGTCCCTTCAGCCCACAACAACCATACTAGCTCTCCAGAAAGTCCCCCCCCCCCCACTGGCCACCAATATTGGAATTGATGGAGAGGTGGAATATTGCGTCGGGGGACCAGCCCTCCGTGTGACGCTGGGACCAACAGGTCCCACTTAGTCGAGTAACTTTCTATAACTCTCCCCGACGAAAGCTCACAATACCACCAGATATCAACTTCGCTAGCTAAATTGGCACGCAAAGTAAAGTTACAGTTCAACAGTTGCTACGGGATCCTCCAGTGTTGCCATTTATAAATTTATGATCCCACTACCTCGTCTTGTCTTCCCTAAAAGGTTATATTACAGTAAATTTGGGAAATATCCTGCTACTTTGAAATTAGAAAACCATTGGTAGAGAGAAAAATATATCAAATTTCCAGCTCCACTGCCATTAATACCAATAAGAGCTTTATGAACCACTTTAATGGCAGTGCCTTTTTTAAGAATTGGAAAAAATATATAAATATCTGAATAAATTGTCATTCACCCTTCATTCACCCCTCTAGTTTCATTCACCCCAAAATAATTTAATTTGCCCTTGGGTGAACCATTCGCCAGTTTAAGAAGCACTGATTCAATATTCCACACAGCACTCTATGATCAAAGAAAATATCAAGCCGACCAGCGGACCAAATGGGCATGAACAGCTTTACAAAAGGGCAATGAACACTCAGAGTCCCAATGGCCCACAGAGGGGCCTCCAGATAAGGAGAAAGTGATGTTTGGATCTTTTTAGATGGATTAATTTTATTCTGTCATTTATTTTGTCTGGAGTATATTAACAGTGGCTAAGACACGCTTGTTCTTGCTGAGAGTTTGCTACAAATATTAAAAACAAATCAAAAACTGACCACTATCAAAATTGTTGAACACTTTGGAGCCAGCTCTGGTAATAAACATGAAAATGCAAACTCATTACTTGTGCTTGTTCCTCAGTCCATAGATACAGTGCCCTCCATAATGTTTGGGACAAACACCCATCGTGTATTTATGAGCCTCTGTACTCCACAGTTTGACATTTGTTTTTAAAAAAAAATTTTTGTTAGAAGAAAGTACAATAGTGTGGTATGAGTACCTAATACATACATATTTCCATTCTTGTACAACTTCATACTTTTGATTTAATAATAAAAGAACAGTGGAAGAAAAAATAAATAAAGAGTGTTGGAATAGATAGAAAAGTGAGTAGAAACAGATAGCAAAAGAAATAAAGGGCATATAAGCGAAGCTGAAAAGATTGAAATAGAAGGAGAAAGTAAAGAAAAGAGAGATTAGGAGATCTACCTATTTTGTATTTTTGCCCATCCGTCACCCGGTTCTAAACCATTTAATTTCTGAGGTTATGTTATGTTGCACCATATGCTTGCAAAAAGTTGATAAAAGGAGACCAAGTCTTTGAGAATTGGTCTACTTTGCCTATTAGGAGAAATCTCATTTCTTCAAGATGAAGCGTTTCAGACATATTTGAAATCCACATTTTGAATGTTGGCATGATTGCGTTTTTCCAAAATTTGAGTATGTTTTTTTGCTGTTATTAGACCATAATTAAGAAAAGCTTCTTGGAATATAGTTACTTTACTTCCCTCTTCCAGTGATCCAAAGATAATCAGTTCTGTATTGGGGTTCAATTTTGTGTTAAATAGTTTTGTAAAAATTCCAAAAATTTCATTCCAATATTTATACAGTTTTATACACGAGACAAAGGAATGTGCTATAGTGGCATTTTGAGTAAGACATTTGTCACAGATGGGGGAAACATTTGGGAATATTTTATTCAGTCTAGTTTTAGAATGATGTAATCTATGTAAAATTTTAAATTGAATTAGGTTATGTCTTACATTAATTGAACATTTATTTACATATAATAGATTTTTTTCTCATCTATCGTTAGGAATTTTTATCAATAACTCTTGTTCCCAGTCCCTTCTAATTGTCTCTGTCGTTGGCGTTTCTATATTTAAAATTATATTATATAAGTAAGATATTAAATTGCTTGATTCTGCCTTTCTATTCATTCCTTCCTCCAATAAATCTGGGGTTAAGGTTTGATATCCTTGTATATATTTCTTCAAATAATCTTGAATTTGAAGATATTTGAAATATGGATTATTTTTCAAATTATATTTTAGTTGTAATTGTTGGAATGATAAATTTCGCATATCATACATATCTCCTAGCAATGTTACAAAATTTTGAGATTTTAAAAATCAAGTCTGCAATTTATCCCATCAGATAAAGCATAAAAAGAAGTTTAATTTGACACCTAATTTACTTTCATATCTTCAGTATTAAGAAAGTTATGGCCATTTTCATAATCGGAAATGAGCATCTTGCTTCCCATTGCCTTTCAATTGACTAAACTCAAAAGCTGTGATCTGGAAAAGTTAAAAGTCCATAACATTCTTAAAAATTAAGAGAACTCAATGAAATTTTCAGTTATTATAGATTGAAGCATTCTGAAACAAATATTAAACAATCTTACTTGGATTACCTGAAATTAAAGCATATAATTAGTTAGTTATCTAATTGTAGCTAATTACAAAATTCAATGAGTAGATCTAAACATCTATCAATTTCTTAAGAAAAGATAAACTTTTTTTAAATTGCCTAAGTGTCCAAATAACATTCACACAATAATCCACAATATAACATAATTTTTAAATCTAATTTTCATGAATTTCTGGGGCAAATGGAAGGAATTTAGTGTTTTATGCCTGTAAATTAATGGCCATTTAAATCAACTAGCGAGTGGGTTTTAGTGGAATGCGGTGGATTGGAACGTTGTGGTTAGCGGTGAAGTCGGGGGGAAAAATACTGGGGGTTCATACATTTTTTTAGATCCCATTTCGCAACATAAAAATATTATTAATGCCTCCCGAAAAACCAATTTTTAATATAAAAATAAAGTATTTACCTTTTTTTCTCCCCTACGCAAAATGCTTCCGGTTGTCTCCGCTCACGGCTTTTGAAGGTGATTTTTAAATTACTCTAGTTAATAAATAACTTAGAGTAATTTAAAAATACCTTCATTGATGAAATGTCGGAGCGATTTTTCTTCAGCAACCAAATCGCCCGACATTCATCGATTTGTCCTGCCTGTTGAAAAACGGCACTTTAAGCCCGCCCCCCTCTGCAAGGCGCGAAAGTCACGCACACGGGGAGCGGCAGAAGTGCAGCGCCGGTAAAGGTACGTTTTGTAACATACCTATATCTCCCATTGTTTTAATTCCTAATCTTTCCCAATGAATAAACGTTTTATCAATAACGGATGGTTTAAATGAGGGATTGTTAGTTATTGGAGAAAGAAGCGATAATTTTCTTAATTTTAAAGATAATTTTATTTGATTCCAAATTCGTATTATACTGTGAATAATTGGATTCTTCTTATATATTATATTGTTCAGTTTCATCGGGGAAAGATGGATCGCTCCTATATTATAAGGGGAACAATCCTCTTTCTTCATTCTTATCCAATCTACCTGTTGGGCAGAACTGTCCAACCAGTAGACCAGTTTGACATTTGTAATAGAAAAATCACATGTGGTTGAAGTGCACTTTGTCAGATTTTATTAAAGGGTATTTTTATACATTTTGGTTTCACCATGTCGAAATTAGAGCAGTGTTTATACATAGTCCCCCCATTTCAGGGCACCATACTGTTTGGGACACAGCAATGTCATGTAAATGAAAGTCGTCATGTTTTGTTGCATATCCTTTGCATGCAATGACTGCTTGAAGTCTGCGATTCATCAACATCACTGGGTGTCTTCTCTGGTGATGCTCTGCCAGGTCTGTACTGCAGCCATCTTTAGCCTATGCTTGTCTTAGGGGCTAGTCCCCTTCAGTTATATCTTCAGCATATAAAAGACATGCTCAAATGGGTTCAGATCGGGTGATTGACTTGGCCACTCAAGAATTGACCATTTTTAAACTTTGAAAAACTCCTTTGCTGCTTTAGCAGTATGTTTGGGATCATTGTCTTGCTGTAGAATTAACCGGCGGCCAATGAGTGTTGAGGCATTGTTTGAACTTGAGCAGATAGGATGTGTCTATACACTTCGGAATTCATTATGCTACTACCATCAGCAGTTGCATCATCAATGAAGATACGTGAGCAAGTACCTTCAACAGCCATACATGCCCAGGCCATAACACTGGGGTTGCCAACTGTCCCATATTAGCCGAGACATCCCGCATATTGGGCTAAATTGGTTTGTCCCATATGGGACGGCCCTTGTCCCGTAGTTGACTGCTACTACTCGGATCGAGGGGACTGTCAGGTCGGAGCGCCGCATCCGACCCCGCCTCACCCATAACGTAGTGCAGCCCATGGAGCGTAGCAACAGCGCCTCGCCAGTGGCCCCGTCGGTTGGCATCCCAGCCAGCTGTTCGGCCTTCGGACTTTCGCTGACCACCCCTACTTCTCATGACCGATCATCGGACTTTGTGTGCGCTGTCATGCCCGGGCCAAAACTCCTCAGCTCGCCCGCCGGCTGGTTTTGTGTGCAGTCTACCTTGGCATTTACCTGGGGGGGGGGGGTCTGGAGCGCTAGTATGGGTGTTGTGAGCTGAAGGGAGGGGTTTCCTGGTGGCTAGTATGGACATTGTGGGCTGAATGAACTGGGCTGGCGGCTCAGTCACTTAAGCCTGGTGTGCTGGCAGCTCACTCACTCACGGCTGGTGGGCTGGCAGTTGACTCACGGCTATTCCATTTCAGGCAGGGTGCAAGGCCACCAAATTCAAGTGCAGTTTCCTGCCACTTCAAGCAGGGTGCAAGGCCACCTAATTCAAGTGCAGTTTCATGCCACCTCAGGCAGGCTGCAAGGCCACCGAATTCAAGTGCAGTTTCATGCCACTTCATGCTGGGTGCAAGGCCACCTAATTCAAGTGCAGTTTCATGCCACTTCAGGCAGGCTGCAAGGCCACCAAATTCAAGTGCAGTTTCATATCACTTCAGGCAGGGTGCAAGGCCACCGAATTCAAGTGCAGTTTCATGACACTTGATGCTGGGTGCAAGGCCACCGAATTCAAGTACAGTTTCATGCCACTTCATGCTGGGTGCAAGGCAGGTTGCAAGGCCACCAAACCCAAGTGCAGTTTCATACCACTTCAAGCAGGGTGCAAGGCAACCAAACCCAAGTGCAGTTTCCTACCATTTCAAGCAGGGTTCATGGACACCAAACATAAGTGCAGTTTCCTACCACTTCAAGCAGGATGCAAGGCCACCAAACTCAAGTGCAGTTTCATACCACTTCAAGCAGGGTGCAAGGCCACCAAACTCAAGTGCAGTTTTCTACCACTTCAAGCAGGGTGCAAGGCCACCAAACTCAAGTGCAGTTTCCTACCATTTCAATCAAGGCAACACCACTTTTCAATAAGGCGAAGGCAACACCACTTTTCAATAAGGCAAAGGCAACACCACTTTTGCATTTTCAAAGGCAACACCACTTTTGCATTTTCAAAGGCAACACCACTTTTGCATTTTCAAAGGCAACACCACTTTTGCATTTTGAAACCAACACCACTTTTCCATTTTCAAAGGCAACACCACTTTTGCATTTTCAAACCAATACCACTTTTCCATTTTTAAACCCCCAGGAACAGCCGGAGAAGAGGTGTCCAGACAGAAATGTCTGAGAGTGGGCTCAACTGGGGAGATCTTGAAAGAATTGCCAACAACCGAGTGAGGTGGAGGACATTTGTCAATGGCCTGTGCTCCCTAGAGGAGCAAAGGGCTTAAGAATACAAAGATAATTACAGCACATTTGTGGTATTCCCCGTATATTCTTCTCTACCTGGATGTGGGACGTGAGGTTGTGAGCATGTGATTGTAATTTCCCTACATCACATTTTACAACTTTACCGAGACACCTTCCTTTCTGAAGACTGTATTTGTATTGATATGTTAAATCTGAGAAATGTTATTCTTTAGACCTTCAATTATGATTTTCTTGCACTCCCTTGATCTGCCACTTCTCAACATAAAATGAAGTAAATCAAATCTATAAAATAAATAAATGAATGTTTCAATGCCTAGTCCTCCATCTCTCCTAAGCTGAAGAATGAACTTCCATTTGTGCCTCCCCACCCATCCAACCCATATGAGCCCCAACACCAAACTACTTCTGGGATGGTTTCATTGTCATAATTTAGAGAATATATCAGTCACTATCCATGCAAGAGACCCCTATAAACGTACTAATGTGGCAGTGACCAAGTTGTCTTTTTTGATAGATGTTAGGATAAATTATGCTATTAGGATAAATATTGGCTTCATGCTCTGCTGAACTTGAAAGGAGTATTTTGAATTCATTTACATCCATTTAAGAGAATAAACAAAGCCTTCTTTTTACTATCTAAGCACAAAGACAATTTCTCCCTGTTTGTGCATCCCTATGGTCCTACTGTCGCCCAGGTAAATCTGAAAAGAACACAAATATTTATAATAATATTTAATGTGATGTATTGAAAGTGAAACTTCTTAGGAACATTAGAACGTAGTAAATAAGATTTTCTATTTTTGATTTATATTTGTATAAATATTCAATTTATCTTTACACAGGGAAAAATGTTGAATATTTGGAATCGATTTCAGATGAATTCTGAGGAATAGTAAACATATTGTTTTGTCTCCAGTTTCCAACAGATTTTCTGCTCTTCCAGTTGTATATTTCCATGTTATAAATCCATAATTCCTAATTTATATTCTTAACAAATGTTTTTCCTAACATGCCTAAGAAAAATTGAGCATCGGCTGCGATTTGTGAGCCATTATTAAATACAGGTGTGGTGTCAGAAGACAGGAGCGTGGCAAATGTTCAAGAAGGCTGCAGGAAAAAGCTTGGGAACTACAGGCCAGTGAGCCTAATACACAGTGGCTTGCAAAAGTATTCATACCCCTTGAACTTTTCCACATTTTGTCACGTTACAACCACAAACATAAATGTATTTTATTGGGATTTTATGTGATAGACCAACACAAAGTGGCGCATAATTGTGAAGTGGAAGGAAAATGATACATGGTTTTCAAATTTTTTTACAAATAAAAAAGTAAAAACTGTGGCGTGCAAAAATATTCAGCCCCCTTTACTCTGATACCCCTAAATAAAATCCAGTGCAACCAATTGCCTTCAGAAGTCATATAATTAGTACATAGAGTCCACTTGTGTGTAATCTAATCTCAGTATAAATACAGCTGTTCTGTGAAGGCCTCAGAGTTTTGTTAGAGATCATTAGTGAACAAACAGCATCATGAAGCCCAAGGAAAACACCAGACAGGTCAGGTATAAAGTTGTGGAGAAGTTTATAGCAGGGTTAGGTTATAAAAAAATATCCTAAGCTTTGAACATCTCACGGAGCACTGTTCAATCCATCATCCAAAAATGGAAAGAGTATGGCACAACTTCAAACCTACCAAGACATGGCCGTCCACCTAAACTGACAGGCCGAGCAAGGAGAGCATTGATCAGAGAAGCAGTCGAGAGACCCATGGTAACTCTGGAGGAGCTGCAGAGATCCACAGCTCAGGTGGGAGAATCTGTCCACAGGACAACTATTAGTCGTGCACTCCACAAATCTGGCCTTTATGGAAGAGTGGCAAGAAGAAAGACATTGTTGAAACAAAGCCATAAGAAGTCCCGTTTGCAGTTTGCCACAAGCCATGTGGGGGACACAGCAAACAAGTGGAGGAAGGTGCTCTGATCTGAGGAGACCAAAATTGAAGTTTTTGGCCTAAATGCAAAACGCTATGTGTGGCGGAAAAGTAACACTGCACATCACCCTCAACATACCATCCCCACTGTGAAACGTGGTGGTGGCAGCATCATGCTGTGGGGATGCTTTTCTTCAGCAGGGACAGAGAAGCTGGTCAGAGTTGATGGGAAGATGGATGGAGCCAAATACAGGGCAATCTTGGAAGAAAACCTTTTAGAGTCTGCAAAAGACTTGAGACTGGGGCGGAGGTTCACTTTCCGGCAGGACAACGACCCTAAACATACATGGAGAAGGGTCTCGACCCGAAACGTCGCCTATCTCCTTCACTCCTTAGATGCTGCTGTATCCGCTGAGTTTCTCCAGCTTTTTGTGTGACCCTAAACATACAGCCAGAGCTACAAAGGAATGGTTTAGATCAAAGCATATTCATGTGTTAGAATGGCCCAGTCAAAGTCCAGACCTAAATCCAATTGAGAATCTCTGGCCAGATTTGAAAATTGCTGTTCACAGACGCTCTTCATCCAATCTGACTGAGCTTGAGCTATTTTGCAAAGAAGAATGGGCAAAAATGTCAGTCTCTAGATGTGCAAAGCTGGTAGAGACATACCCCAAAAGACTTGCAGCTGTAATTGCAGCGAAAGGTGATTCTACAAAGTATTGACTCAGGGGGGCTGAATACGTTTGCACGCCACACTTTTCAGTTTTTTATTTGTAATAAAATTTGGGAACCATGTAGCATTTTCCTTGCACTTCACAAGTATGCACTGCTTTGTGTTGGTCTATCCCAATAAAATACATTTACGTTTGTGGTTGTAACGTGACAAAATGTGGAAAAGTTCAAGGGGTATGAATACTTTTGCAAGCCACTGTATGTGGTCGGAAAATACTTCTTATCGAGTCCACACACAAGGTTAGAAGTTGTTCAGCCAGAGCTGAACACACTTCTCGGCATCTGCATACAATGGTGTCTGTCTTGTGCTTCTTGTGCGTGGGGGTGGAAAGATTGGTGGAAACTGGGCCGCAACGTGAACGCTCTTTCCTTGACCCTGTCAGAAAGTTACAAGAGTGTATTCTGAGGGTTAGGATATACATGCATTTAGATCAGGGGTCGGCAATCTTGTCCTGCACACGGGCCAAACGCATGTCTGTGAGCGGATGGCGGGCCACACCTATCACATGCACACATGGATCCCGCCCCCATCCCGCCCTGGATGGCAGGCAACAAATCACGTGTCACATAGATCCCGCCCCTTCGAGGATGCCACCCGGAGCATGGGCCAAAGATCATAGAGCGGAGCAACATATTCCACTATGCAGTATATGCACTATGCAAAATATGCAGTATCATCCAAAGATTATAGAGGAGCAAGATGCGCAACTCAGCGAAAAAAGCGTAGTATCACATGTGTGATTGTCGACGCCATTTTAGCACAGTGCCTCGACCAGAGATGGCATCGACTATGGCGTCTACATCATTGGGAAACTAGGCTTCTCTATAATCTTTGTCTCGATCTCCCGCTGTGTAATCCGCTCCAAAGCTACAGAGCAGTTGCAAGCAAAGATTATGGAGGAGCAAGATGCGTTAGAAAGTTATTAGATTTATTTGTAATAGATCTTTACTCACCTCTCGATCGCTCTCTATCTCCCTCTCTTCTCTCCATCTCTCTCTCCCCTCTCGATCTCTTTCTCTCCTCTCTCGATCTCTCTCTATCCCCTCTTCTCTCGATCTCTCTCTTATCTCGATCTCTCTCCCTCCCCTCTCTTCTCTCGATCCCCCTCCCTTCCCTCTATCCTTTCCCTCTCTCCCTTCCCTCTCTCCCTCCCTCCGCTCTCGCCCTCCCTTCCCTCCCTCCCTCCCTCCTTTCCCTCTCTCTCTCCCTCCCTTCCCTCTCTCCCACCCTTCCCTCTGTGTGAGAGTTGGCAGCCCTGCTATGCCTAAGGTCCAAAAGAGGATAGAAATAAATTACATAATGGTCTTTGTAAGAAGATTTTAATAAGCTCTTCTATCTTTCCCATGTAATAAACACAGCAATACATAACACACAGCAATACAAAGAGATGAACTTGTGCTGCAATAGTCAAGGTTAGAATTGTAGCAATCTTTGTGAGTATCCACATGCACTATGGATTCAAATTCAAGAATAGAAAAATGCATAACATGACTGTTAAAAGGAAATGTAAAAAACTTCAAAAAGTAGAACATAAGTAAAGTGCATAATTTTCAAAATTTATTTATTTGAAGTAATACTATTCAAGTTCAAATCCAAGTGAGTTTATTGTCATGTGTCCCTGATGGTACAATGACATTCTTGACTGCTTCAGCACAACAGAAAATAGTAGGCATTGACTACATAACAGATCAGTGTGTCCATATAGCATTATATAAATATATACACACATGAATAAATAAACTGATAAAGTACAAATAACAGATATTGGGCTATTAAAGTTCAGAGTTTTGTCCGAGCCAAGTTTAATAGCCTGATGGCTGTTGGGAAGTTGCTATTCCTGTACCGGGTTGTTGCAGTCTTCAGGGTCCTGTACCTTCTACCTGAAGGTAGCAGGGAGATGAGTGTGTGGCCAGGATGGTGTGGGTCCTTGATGATACTGCCAGCCTTTTTGAGGCAGCGACTGCGATAGACCTCCTCGATGGAAGGGAGGTCAGAGCCGATGATGGACTGTGCAGCGCTTACTACTTTTTGTAGTCTTTTCCTCTCCTGGGCGCTCAAGTTGCCGAACCAAGCCAGGATGCAACCAGTCAGCATGTTCTCTCTGGTGCACCTGTAGAGGTTAGAGTCCTCCTTGACAAACCGACTCTCCGTAATCTTATCAGGAAGTAGAGGAACTGTTGTGCTTTCTTAATATTTGCATCCGTGTTCTCGGACCAGGAAAGATCTTCAGAGATTTGCTCGCCCACGAATTTGAAGCTCTTGACCCTTTCAACCATCGACCCGTTGATCGAAACGGGACTTTTGCTTTAGCAGCAGTAGCCTCTACAGGAGGCTTTAAACGTTTGAGTGAGTCTGTGTGTGTGTGAGAGTCAGTGTGTGTGAGTATGTGTGTGTGCGAGTCTGTGTGTGTGAGTCTGTATATGTGTGTATTTATGCGTGCTTATATAAAAGTGTGTTTCGTTGAATGATGACTTCTGAGATATATTATCAGATTATCCTAGTTAAAATTTGACCGCTGAATCTCTCTATTTTTAAATTCACTTTTTTTTATCAACAGCAAAGCGACATAAAGACGCAGTGGGCAGCAACAAGAGACACAACAAGAAAGAACTTAATAATTCTCATCTTTGACATTTAAATTGTTCTTATATTTTAAGAGTTATTCACATTTTAAACTTTAATAAATCCTTTTTCCACTAATCATGCCTGCGTGTTCTTCATCACAATGGAAACCTAATGGGCAGGAATGGATACTCTGTGGGAGAGCCACTAAGAGCAAAGATCCTATAGCGGAGCAAGATGGCTCCTGCGAAAAACACGTAGTACGGTTTTTTCTCACCTCGGGCCTAAATGACCTCCCCCTATTTCTAACACTGTGGCCCCTGGTTCTGGACTCGTTGAATTGTACATCACTTTCACTGGTTAGCTGATATGCTGAACACTGCAACCCTGTATATCTCGCGCACAGACTAATGTGAATTATGTAAACTTACCATGCATGTCAGAAATAAAGTGTTAACCATGTTAATAGATCTCTATTATGATTTATTTAAAATTGAGTGGGTTGGTGTAATATCGGTTCCAGCCATCAGTGACTGCACTGCCAGCCCACCAGCCGTCAGTGACTGAACTGCCAACCCACGAGCTGTGACTAAGTGAACTGCCAGGCCAATAATCCATTCAGTCCACCCTCTCCCCCTTCTCTCTCACATAGAGTCTGTCACCTGTTTTGGGCAGAATATCTGGCAGTTTCTTAGCTGCCAGCCTGCCAGGTAAGAGTGACTGTACTGCCAGGCCTCAGTGACTGAGTTGCCTGGCCTCAGTGACTGAGCTGCCAGCCCTAGAATCCATTCGAACCATAATGTCCATACTAGCCCTCTGGAAACCAGTCCCTTCGACGCACAAGTCAACACCCATACTAGCGCAACAGAAAGCCCCCCCCCCCCCCCCCCCCCACTGGCCAGCAATATTGGAATAAGTGGAGAGGTGGAATATTGCATTGGGTGACCAACCCGTCCCGTGTGATGCTGGGACACAACGGGTCCCACTTAGTCTAGTTAATGTATATAAGTTGGAAATGTTGTCCTTTGTTTGAAATGTTGAATTTGACATCACTTTTATTGATTAGCTGATATGCAAAGCACTGCAATCCTGTATATTTCGCCCACAAAATGATGTAAATAAAAAGTGTTTTCCTTGTTTATGAAGTTCAATTTAGAATTATTTTAAATTGTGTGGGCTGGTGCAAAATACTGCCGACCCACAAATGTGTCGTTATGAGACATTCACATTTTAAAAATCCATGTCTCTAAAAAAAAGCAAGAAGGTACACATGCTATTTGACCAACATCGGCTGAATTGAAATATGTAGGTATGTATGCACTAGTTTTGCTCCTATTTACCTCTTCAAAATCATTAATATATATGGTAACCAGTTGCGGCCCAACACCGAGCCTTGTGGCAAAAAATTCCAGAAGATTAGTCAAACATGATTTTCCTTTCATAAATCCATGCTGACTTGGATTAATCCTTTTACTGCTATCCAAATGCCCCATTATTACATCTTTAATAATTGATTCCAGCATCTTTCCCACCACCGAAGCCAGGCTAACTGGTCTGTAATTCCCTGTTTTCTCTCTTGTTCCTTCCTTGAAAAGTGGGATAACATTGGCTATCCTCCAATCCACAGGAACTGATCCTAAATCTATTGAACATTGGAAAATGATCATATGTATATATGCATGTATATGTATGTGTATATATGTATATATATGTGTGTATAAAGATATATATATATGTGTTCATATATATGTATGTGTATATATGTGTGTATATATGTATGTATGCCTATGTATGTATGTATATGCATGTGTATGTATGTGCATATGTATGTATGTATATGCATATCTATGTATGTGTATGCATATGTATGTATGCATATATGGTTTATGTATATCATCTGACAAATAAGATAGAGAGTAATAGTGATGCTTTAAATCAAAGTTGCTTCTGATCCATGAGAAAGAAATGTATTTATCTCTCAAGGGCCTGTCCCACCATATATTTATATGAATGTGTGTTTGTGTGTGCCCGTAATTTTGTGCACAGTGTGTGTTAAAGCAATACTAGGGAAGCTGCACAATGCAATGCAAGGGAAACTACACAAAGGTGGGGGCTGGGGAGGAAAGATGGGAGGGAAATGGGGGAACAGGGGGAAAACATTACATTTAAATTAACTAAAATATGTGAGGTGATAGATGCGCTATATCAAACACTGTTCCCTACAACATCGAAGGATCTTTGGAGCTACTATATTACATGTAAACGTATATGAATCAGTAAATATTTGACACTAACCCAACGGCAATTTACATAGCCTGCCATAGACAAACGCATGCAATAAAAGTCCACATCAAAATATCATTTATTCAAAATACAATGAAACATTCCTGTTTACAGGCATCTCACTTACAACTGCACTGTAGCTTTGGAGCGGATTACACAGCGGGAGGCATACCGCCAAAATGGCGGCCGTGACTTTCGTTACGTACTACACACCAGTCTATTGGATTTCGGACGAGTGGCCTATCTTGCTCCTCTATAATCTTTGGTATCAATGCCAACCATTTGCACAGGTTTGTACCTGAAGATGCTGGGTACAAAGGCAAGGAGGTTGTGTTGAACTTCATTAAAACATTGGTTTCATTAAGGCTGGGATATTGGGCACTGCACTGTGTGGCGCGAAAGCACGGCAGAGAACGCAGACAAAATTTACTAGAACAATATAGGAAGGAACGGCAGATGTTGGTTTACATCGAAGGTAGACGCAAATTGCTGGAGTAATTCAGCGGGACAGGCAGCATCTCTGGAGAGAGGAAACCTTCTTCGGTTTTACATACCATATTTCCCGGCAATGAAGACACACCTGCGTCGAAGACGCACCCCTGTTGAGAGTCGCTAAATTTTGTAAAATGGCTGGCTGGACATGATCAAGGGTTTGGTTTAGTGCCCAGGTCAGCTGGCAGGTCTTGCTGTAGCGCCCAGGTGGGCTCGCTTGCCCCAGGTCTGGCTGTGACATCCAGGTCAGCTGTGTGCCCCGCGAATGGCTGCAGTTCCCAGGTCGGCTCGCTTGCTCCAGGTCTGGCTGTGCCACCCAGGTCGGCTCACTTGCCCCGCGAATGACTGCAGTTCCCAGGTTGGCTCGCTTGCTCCAGGTCTGGCTGTTGCGCCCCAGGTCTGGCTGCAGCTCCCAGGTCGCCTGCGTGCCCCGGGACTGGCTGCAGTTCCCAGATCACGAAAACTACCAGTAAAAAACACAGAGCGTTGGAGGAACTCAGCGCCCACTAGTCCAAGACAGGTTCCGGGGCGCGCTGAGCAGCAGGCACCACAGCTGCAACTACACTTTTAGATGCTGGAAAAAAAAAATTACCACCGCAGGGGTAAATGAATGCAAAAAATATATATATATACGATCGTGGGCCGGATGATCGCGGAAGAAAAAATCCGCCTGCGGGCCGGATGATTTCGGATTACGGGCCGCATTTGGCCCGAGAACCATAGGTTGCCGACCCCTGATTTAGATGGACAAGGGCTGATTAAGGATAATCAGCATTGTTTTTGTGCGTGGGAGGCCGTGTCTATCTTTAAGATAGCGGAGTCAAGGGATATGGGGAGGAAGCAGGAATGGGGCACTGATTGTGGATGATCAGCCATGATCACAGTGAATGGCGGTGCTGCCTCGAAGGGCCAAATGGCCTACTCCTGCACCTATTGTCTATTGTCTATAAATATGATTGAGATTTTAGAAAATGTGACCAAAAAGATTGATGAAGGCAGAGCTGTAAACATATATATAGATTTCAGAAAGGCATTCAACAAGCCTCTACAAGGAAAACTGCTCTGGAAGGTTAGATCCCATGGGATCCAAGGAAAGAAAGCTGAATGGATAGAAAGTTGACTTCATGGAAGGCAGCAGAGGATGATGGTGCAAGGTTGCTTTTCGGACTGGAAGCCTGTGGCTAGTGGTGTGCCTCATTGTTCAGTGCTGGGCCCATCGCTACGTCATCCATATCATGGATTTTCATGAAAACGTACCTGGCATGATTAGCAAGTTTGCAGATGACACAAAAGTGGGTGGTTTTGTAGAAAGTAAAGATGGCTGTCAAAAAATGCAGCAGGATCTTGATCGGTTGGCCAGGTGGGTTGAAGAATGGTTGATGGAATTTATTGCAGAGAAATGCGAGGCGTTGCAGTTTGGGAAGTCTAACATAGGCAGGACTTATAGAGTGGCAGGGTTCTGGGGAATGTAGCAGAGCAGAGGGATCTAGGAGTGCAGTACTCGCAAGCAGGTGGGACTTGTGTAAATGGGACAGGTTGGTCGGTGTGGGAAAGGTTGGCTGAAGTGCCTGTTTCCACACTGCATGACTATGACTATGGCACTGCAGGAAGGGTGGTGGGATGGTGTTTAGTGGAGGAGAAATGATAAGTTAGAGCTCACCTGGAATGGGAAGAAATTATTGAGGAAGGGCAGCAAATGGGGAGGAATGGTTGGATCTGGAAAAATGTGGCGGGCTGTAATGGCTGAGGCTCTATAAGGTGTTGGTCAGGCCGCATTTGGAGTACTGTGACCATATTTGGGCCCCATATCTGAGGAAGGGTGTGCAGGCTCTCGAGAAGGTCCAAAGGAGGTTTACAAGAATTATTCCAGGAATGAATGGGTGAGCATATGATGAGCTCTATGCCATGAGCTCAGAGTATATGACGGCACTGGGCCTCTACTTGCTGGAGTTTAGCAGGTTTAGGGGGGACCTCATTGAAACTTACAGAATTGTGAAAGGCATAGATAGAGTGGATGGGTAAAGGATGTTTCCACTGGCGGTAGAGTGTAGGACCAGAGGTCATAGCCTCGGAATTAAAGGGCGCTCTTTTAGAAAGGAGGTGAGGAGAAGCTTCTTTAGTCAGAGGGTAGTTAATCTGTGGAACTCATTGCCGCAGAGGTCTGTGGATATTTTAAAGGCAGAGAAAGATAAATTCTTGATTAGAGCGGGTGTCAGGGTTATGGGGAGAAGGCAGGAAAATGGGATTAGGAGGCAGAGATCAGCCATGATTGAATGGCATAGACTTGATGGGCCGAATGGACCCATGAAGAAGAACCTTCTTCCTCTGTCGTATGTCTTTTAGACCTGCAGCTCCATTGAGGCGAGCCAGGCCAACGTGTCATTGTCCAGGTCAATCAGACCTCGTTCACCATTCGGTGGCCAGTGTGTTGGGGCAACTGGTGACTACGTGCTCTACTGTCTGTGTTGGGTCCCCACACTCACAGGAGGCGCTGTCCACGAGGCCCCACCTCTTCATAGCTACTCCATAGCGTCCGATGCCTGTCCTCAAGCGGTTGAGGATTGTCCACTGCTTTCGGGGCAGGTCCTGGCCAGGGACGTCCATGGGGTCATTGATGTACAGGTGTAGCCTATATGGTTCCGCTGACTTCCACTGGTCTATCCATCTCGTCTTGACCCAGGCAGCCTTAGAAGCGTCAGCCAGTGTTGTGCAGAGCAGCTCTTGGGCTTGCATGGCAAAGGGGCTCCGTGACTTGAGGCGCAGTCGTCGTGGTGTCTCTGTGACGACCTGATGGAGGAGGTGGGATTCACTGGTCTGTGCCATTCAAGAGAGGGCCAGCGTTGCTGCTTCTCGTCTGATGTTGGCTGGGGCGATGCCAGTGAGGGCGGGGAGTTGGTTTACTGGGGTGGCTCGTAGGCATCCGGAGACAGTCCGCAGGGCGCTGTTGAGGGCAGCATCCAGCTTGTTGGCGTGAGGGCTACGGCACCAGACCGGGGCGCAGTACTCGGCGGCTGAGAACACCAGGGCCACTGTGGACATGCGCAGTGTCTTCGTCGTGGGTCCCCATGTGGCGCCGGCTAGGCGGCGAATCAGTGCGGCACGGGCACTTGTCTTTGCCTAGGCATCTTCCAGGTGTTGTTTGAATGACAATGTTCTGTCGAGCTTCACACCGAGGTACGTGGGGACGGGCTGGGACCGTAACCGGGCGTTATCCACCATGACGTTCATCTCACGGGTCGCTTCCCTGTTGTTGAGGTGGAACATTGAAGATGGTGTCGTATCCATGCTGAGCTTGAGGTGCCAGTTCCTCAGGTATGAAGGCAGGATGCTCATGTCTTCAGAGAGGCCCTCTTCTGCTGCTTCCCAGGATGGGTAGGATGGCCAGGTCATCAGCATTGCCATACTTCTTTGACTGTGTTGCAGGCAGGTCATGGATGTAGATGTTGAACAGCATTTGTGCCAGCACTGAGCCCTGTGGGACGCCGTTCTTAAGTTTCCTTACCCTGCTGCATTGCCCGTTGCTGGTGTGTAGCCTGAAGCTGCGGTTGCTCAGCAGGTCCATGATGAAGCTCACCATGTGCCTGTCTGGGATGGCTTCCAGAAGCTTCATGTGTAGTCCACACAGCCAGACAGTATCATATGCAGCTGTGAGGTCCAAGCAGACAGCGCCAGCCTTCTCCCCTGCCTGGAAGCTGTCCTCTATGTCTTGGCACAGGCGGGTCACCTGGTCCGCCGTTGACCTAATGCTTCGGAAGTCAGCCTGTTCTTTAGGCAGCTGGGGGTTGATCACTGGGTTGAGACATGTGTGGAGGAGACGTTCCAGGAGCTTATATGGAACACACAGCAGTGAGATGGGTCGGTATCCCTTGGGGTCATCGCTAGGCTTGTTTGGCTTCGGCAGAGCGATCACCTTGGCTCGGCGCCAGATCTTTGGCTGCTTCAGGCAGCGGAAACACGTGGAGAGGAAGGAGAACAGCCAGTCAGTTGCCTTCTTGCCTTGGTGTTTCATGTATTCCGTCCGTGTGGATGCCGCCGGTGCCTGGTGCCTTGCCGGTTTTCAGCTGTCGGATGGCCTGCTCGATTTCTTGTGTTGTGAAATCATGGGATAGGTTGGAGTTGCAGCTCGGGGCCCTGTGCAGCTCCTATAACATGTCAACTTGTGAACTTGTAATATTGAAAGTTGGACAATGAGGAATGGGATGGCAAGGATCAGTTCGTTAAGAGTAGGAGGGTATACAGCTGGGATGTAGACTCTTCAGCGATTTGAGACATGGTATTGAATTATGGCTTTGCGAGGGGGAACGGTCAGTCTTCAGAGATTGTATTGAACATCAAGTATGATCGACTTGCCCGAAGACTGACATGGTCCAGATGAGGCTGATTCTCTTTAAGTAGTGTAAAAGCAGCTTTTAAAACCAACTCTTTGAAGTCTGCATCATTTACAATCCACAGTTGCCTTTTATAATAAAAATCTGTGCTCAACGACTTTCAGCAACATTGCGCAAGCTTGTCCAGAAAATGCACAAACTCTGCATAAAGGAAAGTCACCAAATGTGTTCAATGTTAGATTAATTTAAAAAAAAATGTTTTAATGGTGCATAAACATATTGTGCTACATAAACAATTTTCTGGATCTCAATGTTGCATGCTTTGAAATTGGGAATACTGTAATTCAGTCAATATTGAAGGATCTGTTTTTTTTTACGGCAGAAGTGGAATTTATCTAATACCAGTCATATCTGGATATCCTAAAATATTTTACGTGCAACAAATTAACTTAATATTCATTGTCATTATACGAGCAAATTTGGCAGTGAATAAGCAAGTTTCGTATTCCGACTGCGCATGCCAAGATCACATGTCACTCGATACAAACATTCTCGGCAACTGTGTTGCTGCATGGACACAGACCTGCGTTTCATCCGTAGTCACGATCAAACCTGGGTGTCCGGCGCTGCAAGTGCTGTTGAATTGCTACTGGACCGCCCCGTCCCCTCCTCAGTGTCCCATCTCTATCCGAGGACGGCCGGAGATGTCTGGGGTGACCCTGGATTGACAGGACACCGGCCCAGGCTTACAGCCAGCTCGGAGCAGAAGTGCTAACTCTAGCTCAACTCTGCCTGGCTCGCCGGGTTAACCAACACTCCTGGATTGACGGGACACCGGCCCAGCTCACAGCCAGCGCAAAGAAGAAGCACTAACTCCACTGCTCCGGGCCGGTGCCCTGTCAATCCAGGGTCACCGCGGATATCTCCGGCCGTCCCCAGGGTGGTGTGGGGGGTGGGGTGGTGTGGGGGGGGGGTGGGGTGGTGTGTGGGTGGGGTGGTGTGGGAGGTTGGGGTGGTGTGGGGGGGGGGGGAATGTGGGGGGGTGGGGTGGTGTGGGTGGCGCAGTGGTGTGGGGGGGTGGGATGGTGTGGGGTGGTGGGATGGTGTGGGGTGGTGGGATGGTTTGGGGGAGAGGGGGAGGAACTTCACTCAGCGGCCTTTGGCCGCGGTACCACACAACACCTCCCGACACCACACAGCAGCTTCCCCCGACTCCACACAGTAGCTTCCCCCGACTCCACACAGCGGCAGTCCTGTAAAATAAACTATCCAACAAGTTAAACACATGACACAACAAGTGACAGGATCAGTCAAAGTCAGCATCGATTTATGAAGGAGAAATCATGCTTCACTGATCTTCTGGAATTTTATTGAGGATGTAACAAGTAGAATGGATAAGGGAGGGCCAGTGGATGTGGCGTATCTAGACTTTCAGAAAGCCGTTGACAAGGTCTCACACAAGAGATTAGTGTGCAAAATTAGAGCACATGGTATTAGGATTAGGTATTGACATGGATAGAGAACTGATTGGCAGACAGGAAGCAAAGAGTAGGAATGGGTGCTTTTCAGAATGACAGGCAGTGACAGTGGGGTGCCGCAAAGCTTGGTGCTGGGTCCCCAGTTTTTTACAATACATATTAACGATTTAGACGAGGGAATTAAATGTAACTACCAAGTTTACGGTTGACATAAAGCTGGGTGATGGGCCTGTCCCACTTAGGTGATTTTTCAAGTGACTGCCGGCGACTGCCAAGTTGCCGGCAGTCGCCTAAAAAACCGGCAACTGGAAGGGCAACTGTCAGAGTGGAACACAAACACATTGCAAAGTCAGGGGAAAGGGCAAACGGGGGGAGCGCTGTCTGAAATTCACGCGGTGCAAAGACAAGGTGATGCAGACAGACACCGCGATGAACAGGAAGATTGCCGCTGTAATTAAGACGGCTAAAGCACATTGTACGGTAAGTCCTTTAAAAGAGAGGGGGGGGGGGGGAGAAGGAGGGAGAAGGAGTGGAGACAACTTTTAAGAAGCCAGAGATACACGGCTGTGAAGTTCGGCGGACATTTAACATTACCGGCTAGTTATCCTTGGTTCTGAAAACTACTGATTACGTTTTTTTCCCCAATGAGCCAAATAAATTCACCGGTCAGCACCGGCTATAACCTACAAGAACCTACAAGAATGTTCGACCTCCTGGCAACCCACTAGAACCTCCTGGCGACCCACCAACGGCACGAGAATTCTCGCTACTCTCCTTGGCGGTTTCATTCTAGTTGCCGCAAATTTTTCAGCATGTTGAAAACATTTTCAACATGTTGAAAAATTTGCGGCAACCATAATGAGGTCGCGACTAGTTCCCAGAATGCGGGAACTCCTCATGACCATGAAGGCGACTCCACGGCAACCACCCCCGAACATGTGGCGGCCATGTGGCGACTACATAGTCTCTTGCAGTCGCCTAAAAAGTCGTATAAATGGGGCAAGCCCATGAGCTGCGAGGAGGATGCTATGAGGCCGCAAGGTGACTTGGATAGGTTGGGTGAGTGGGCAGATGCATGGCAGATGCAGTATAATGTGGATAAATAAGAGGTTGGTGGCAAGAACAGGAAGGTAGATTATTATCTGTGTGGTGTCAGATTAGGAAAAGGGGAAGTTCAATGAGATCTAGGTGTCCTTGTAGGTACAGCATGCAGGTACAGCAGGCAGTGCAGAAAGCTAATGGCATGTTGGCCTTCATTGCGAGAGGATTTGAGTTTAGGAGCAAGGAGGTCCTACTGCAATTGTACAGGGCCCTGGTGAGGCCACACCTGGAGTATTGTGTGCAGTTTTGGTCACCTAATTTGAGGAAGGACATTCTTGCTATTGAGAGAGTGCAGCATAGGTTCACCAGATTAATTCCAGGGATGGCGGGACTGACATCTGAGGAAAGATTGGGTCAACTGGGCCTGTATTCACTGGAATTTAGAAGGATGAGAGAGGATCTTTTAGAAACATATACAATTCTTCAGGGATTGGACAGGCTATATGCAGGAAAAATGTTTCCCATTTTGGGGGAGTCCAGAACTATGGGTCACAGTTTAAGAATTAGAGGTAGGCCATTTAGGACTCAGATGAGGAAAATCTTTTTCACCCAGAGAGTTGTAAATCTATGGAATTATCTGCCACAGAGGCAGTGGAGGCCAATTCACTGGATGTTTTCATGAGAGAGTTCGATTTAGCTCTTACGGCTACAGGAATCAAGGGATATGGGGAAAAAACCATAACGGGGTACTGATATGATCAACCATGATCATATTGAATGGCTCGAAGGGCCGAAAGGCCTACTCGTGCACCTATTATCTAGGTTTCTATGTTTCTATGACTCTGAAAATAACAATGACGTAATAGTAGGATAGCACAGGTTTTGCATTCTTATTTGGTTTCAAAATACTATGAGCTATTTTCTCCATTAATACAGTTTTTCTGCATTACTGTATTTGTACAAATTTGTATTATAATGGCATCCTATGCTGCATGGGTGGAAATCCTGGAGGGACAGGGGGGACACGTCCCCTCCATGCTTTGAGAGGTGGGGGACAACCCCCTCCCCCCCCCATGTTTTGTAATCCGGACTTTATCAGACGCTTTCTAAGGGCTGAATCGGCCATTCCGATTCGTGGAATTTGGAAATGGTCAGGATCTGTGCTTGCACATAGTGATACGAGTAGAATAAGGCCATTCAGCCAACCAAGTCTACTCCGCCATTCAATCTTGACTGATCTATTTTTCCCTCTTAACCCCATTCTCTTGCCTTCTCCCCATACACCCTGATACCCATACTAATCAAGAAACTATCTATCTCCACAGCCTTCTGTGACAATGAATTCCACAGATTCACCACCCTCTGACTACAGAAATTCCTCATCATCAGAATTAAAGGAATGTCCTTTAATTCTGAGGCAATGACCACTGGTCCTAGACTCTCCCACTAGTGGAAACATCCTCCACATCCACTCTATCTAGGCCTTTCACTATTCTTTAAGTTTCAATGAGTTACCCCTCATCCTTCAAACGTTCATCATATGTTAATCCACGCATTCCTGGAATCATTCTCGTAAACCTCCTCTGGACCATCTCCCGTGTTAGCACATCCTTCCTCAGATATCGGGCCCAAAATTGCTCACAATACTTCAAACGACCAGCGCTTTCTAGAACCTCAGCATTACATCCTGTTTTTGTATTCTAGTCCTCTTGAAGTAAATGCTAATATTGCGTCTGCCTTCCTTACTACTGATTCAACTTGCAAATTAACTTTTTGGGAATCCTACACCAGCACTCCCAAGTCCTTTTGCACCTCTGAATTCTGGATTCTCTCCCCATTTAGAAAATAGTCTACGCCTTTATTACTACTACCAAAATGCATGACTCCACACTTTGCTCACTGTATTCCATCTGCCACTTCTCTGCCCACTCTCCCAACCTGTCCAAGTCCTACAGAGTCCTTGCTTTCTCTTCACCACCTGCTTCTCCTCATATGACCAGGCAAGGATAGATAGAATATGAAGGCTCTTCAATTCTTTCACCATTGCAAAATACCAACATTAAGTGTGGTCATTCAAGCTACTCAACTCATTGTCATTGACATAAAAGCTTTCATTCTTTCAGTGTCCCGTTGATGAGTTATGAGCAATGCAGGTACATATTCATGTTATATCTGTAAAGTCTTCATGAGTTTCCTGTGTTTCCTTGCATGTATATTTGGTGCTTTAGAATATTATGGCCTGAAGATAAAAATGGTATAAACAATCTAGAACCATGCACCTGGCACAACCGATTTGCTTTCCTTTCTCTGATTCTTGCTATGGTTCTCCTGACTCTCATTGTCTGTCCCTATATTCCTTCAACTCTGTACCACTTTCTTTCACTCATGGTCCCTCCGCTGCTGTGCTTTCTCGCTCACAGATATGTCCCCACATTCAGATTATCATAGCAACTTGGTATCTTGGTTTTTTGTTCTTCCTTACACTTCTTGATTATTTTGTTGCCTTCTAGTTTAGTATCAATGAAAAGGGTAGTAATTTATTTGGCTGAATTTGGGGATGAATAGGGCTGCAGCCAGACTTGTCTAACAAATTCTTGATCTGCCTTTTACCAAAATAATTCTTCTTCATCCGAGGAAGATGTTTAAGATTGAGGACTATTTGCTTCTACTTCAATTTTGTATGTTCAGAGGAGGATCATCAGTTCAACATGAGAACCAAAGATTCTTCCACAAATTGGGCAGGAGCAGGCAAGACAATGGCCTCCAGCAAAATGAAGAAGCTGGTAATTGACTTCAAGAAGAGGGGTGGAACACATGGCCCAGCCTACATCATTAGTGCAGAGGTGGATGGAAATGACAAGAACATGAAGTTCCTATGTCAACAGAAATTTCACCTGGTGCAACCACATCGATGCTACAGCCAACATAGCACACCAACACCTTTACTTCCTCTGAAGACCAAGGAAATTTGACCTGTCTCCAAAGATTTTTACAATTTCTACAGCTGCACCGCAGAAAGCATCCTATCAGTTTGCATCACAGCTCGATATGGCAACTGCTGTGCCCAAGACCACAAGAAATTGCAGAGAATTGTGAACACAGCCCAATCTGTCAATTCTAATGAAAAGTAATTAATTTCTAACATTTCAGCATTATGGCTGAACTGCTGAATATTTTTAGCATTTTCTTTGATTTCAGATTTCCTGCAATTATGTTCATATCTCACCGTTCTTGTATTTTTTCCTCTCTCTTTATCCTCACTCATCTCCTTCCATTTCCATTTCCTTCAGACAGATCAGCCGAAATGTACAGCTTTTCACCTCCCCACAAAGCTGGTACTGACACCATCTGTGTCATTCAGTCTCAGTTGGTCTCCAGTCTATCTTCTCACTTTGGTCTCTCTTTTTTTTCACCCCTTTCCTGTAACTTAAACATCTTTGACTTTGAATTTTTCCTCGTTCAGATGTAACATCATTGACAAGACACATTAACTCTTTCTCTCTTCACCTGCCTGACCTTCTCTGTGCTACCTGCTGAGTATTTCTAGCTTTAACATTAAAGATTAATTTAAATTGCTTAATTAAAATGGGAATCTACAATGTTGCCTTTTCACTCTTATTTATGTATCAGTAAAATATAAGTTTTTATATGTCATGAAATATCAGCAATTATCAAAATATCAATTCCCTTGCCACTGACCAATCCTTGCCTTGGGTTTCGTTTAGTACTTAACCTGGTTGGTCACAACATATTCCACCTCCCTAACACCATCCACCTGTATAATATTGCTTATCTCTGATCCTGCTTCAGTTAATCTGCCGGAGCCCTCAATCGCCTCCAAGGCTTCCCTATTACTTTTGTTTATTACCTCTTCTAGATCCATTAGCTTTCGTGATATCTGCATTCCTGTAATTTTCCTATCTTGCATGTCCTTGATTCTCATCTTTGCATGATTTCAGCTGCCATGGGTTTAAGCTTTGAAATTAGTTCTCTTAAATTCTCTACTTCTCACCTTTCTTTCTTTCTTTCTTTATGTTCTTCAACTCTACTTTTATGCCCAAGCTTTATATGACCAATCTTATCACGTTTGGTATTTAAGTGTTTTTGATAGTGATTCTGTGAGGTACCTTTTAAAATCTAAAGTTAGATCTAATTAAAAAAATTGTTTTAACAAATCCAGTCAACGTCTGTTAATAAAAGAGGTACAAGAAAATATATTAAAAAACCTGAAGGAATTGAACTCAGGGTGTTCTAAAGAAAGCTAAATGGAACTAGCTTCTCTTTTTATGCACAACATGACATATGTTCAAATCTATCTATTTATATATCCTGGCAAGTACCAATAATGTATATTTCCTCTTAACCATTTCCAAAGAAAGCCATATTTACTCCAGAAATTAATATAGATACTTATTTAACAGGTTTAAATTTTGAATGCAGCTTAAAACAAAACCTGTACTTGTCAGATATAATCAAAGTTGACAATGGGATTGTTCTAGTAACCATTCAATGTGAAAAATCCCAAAGCACTGTGGCTATGCCTAAATAACCTTTTAAATGATTTACAAACTACCTTGTTCACCAAGTGTCAAAGCAGCATAGAATCAGAAAATATTAATTATGGCAGGCATACTCACTTTAGTGAAATAACTTTCAAAACAAAAACAGTGAGCACCTTCTCCAGCTTTTCAACAGGTACATTTTGTGGATATGTGAACTGATCTCCTAAGTTCCCATGTCCATTCAGTTTACTGTGATTGATGCCAAACAATCCTGTTGTGAAGGCAAGTTTATATTGCATCTGAATGCTGTCATAGATAGTCAAATATTAGTTTTTGATATGGCAGGAAAGTAACACATTTATATACATGGTAATTATGGTAATATATATACATATTACCATAATTGAACAAAAGGCAATTTGACACATCTCTGTACTGTATTGGCAATATATTAATTAACCCCACTTTTTAAAAAGGGAGGGAGAGAGAAAACGGGGAATTACAGGCCAGTTAGTCCAACATCGGTAGTGGGGAAACTGCTAGAGTCAGTTATTAAAGATGGGATAGCAGCACATTTGGAAAGTGGTGAAATCATTGGACAAAGTCAGCATGGATTTACGAAAGGTAAATCATGTCTGACGAACCTTATAGAATTTTTCAAGGATGTAACTAGTAGAGTGAATAAGGGAGAACCAGTGGATGTGTTATATCTGGACTTTCAGAAGGGTTTCGACAAGGTCCCACATAAGAGATTAGTATGCAAACTTGTCGACAATGTTTTATCCAGTATTGATGTGGATAGAGAACTGGCTGGCAAACAGGAAGCAAAGAGTAGGAGTAAACGGGTCCTTTTCAGAATAGCAGGCAGTGACTAGTGGGGTACCACAAGGCTCAGTGCTGGGACCCCAGCTATTTACAATATATATTAATGATTTTAACGAGGGAATTGAATGCAACATCTCCAGGTTTGCGGATGACACAAAGCCGGGGGCAGTGTTAGCTGTGAGGAGGATGCTAGGAGGCTGCAAGGTGACTTGGATAGGCTGGGTGAGTGGGAAAATGCATGGCAGATGCAGTATAATGTGGATAAATGTGAGGTTATCCACTTTGGTGGCAAAAACAGGAAAGTATCTGAATGGTAGCCGATTAGGAAAAGGGGAGATGCAATGAGACCTGGATGTCATGGTACACCAGTCATTGAAAGTAGGCATGCAGGTGCAGCAGGCAGTGAAGAAAATGAATGGTATGTTAGCATTCGTAGCAAAAGGATTTGAGTATAGGAGCAGGGAGGTTCTACTGCAGTTGTACAGGGTCTTGGTGAGACCACACCTGGAATATTGCGTACAGTTTTGGTCTCCAAATCTGAGGAAAAACATTCTTGCCATAGAGGGAGTACAGAGAAGGTTCACAAGACTGATTCCTGGGATGTCAGGACTTTCATATGAAGAAAGACTGGATAGACTCGGCTTGTACGTGCTAGAATTTGGAAGATTGAGGGGAGATCTTATAGAAACTTACACAATTCTTAAGGGGTTGGACAGGCTAGATGCAGGAAGATTGTTCCCGATGTTGGGGAAGTCCAAGTCAAGGGGTCACAGTTTAAGGATAAGGGGGAAATATTTTAGGACCGAGATGAGAAAAACATTTTTCACACAGAGAGTGGTGAATCTCTGGAATTCGCTGCCACAAAAGGTAGTTGAGGCCAGTTCATTGGCTATATTTAAGAGGGAGTTAGATGTGGCCCTTGTGGCTAAAGGGATGAGGGGGTATAGAGAGAAGACGTGAAGAGAAAGAGATTAGTTAAAACAAATGTAGGTCCCTTGCAGTCAGAAACAGGTGAGTTGATCATGGGGAACAAGGATATGGCGGACCAATTGAATAACTACTTTGGTTCCGTCTTCACTGAGGAAGACATAAATAATCTGCCGGAAATAGCAGGGGACCACAGGTCAAAGGAGTACTTGAGTGAAATCCAGGTTAGTCGGGAAGTGGTGTTGGGTAAATTGAATGGATTAAAGGCCGATAAATCCCCAGGGCCAGATAGGCTGCATCCCAGAGTACTTAAGGAAGTAACTCCAGAAATAGTGGATGCATTAGTGATAATCTTTCAAAACTCTTTAGATTCTGGAGTAGTTCCTGAGGATTGGCGGGTAGCAAAGGTAACCCCTCTTTTTAAGAAGGGGGGGAGAGAGAAAACGGGGAATTACAGACCAGTTAGTCTAACATCGGTAGTGGGGAAACTGCTAGAGTCAGTTATTAAAGATGGGATAGCAGCACATTTGGAAAGTGGTGAAATCATTGGACAAAGTCAGCATGGATTTACGAAAGGTAAATCATGTTTGACGAATCTTGTGGAATTTTTCGAGGATGTAACTAGTAGCGTGGATGGGGGAGAACCAGTGGATGTGGTGTATCTGGACTTCCAGAAGGCTTTCGACAAGGTCCCACATAAGCGATTAGTATATAAACGTAAAGCATATGGCATTGGGGGTTCAGTATTGATGTGGATAGAGAACTGGCTGGCAAACAGGAAGCAAAGAGTAGGAGTTAACGGGTCGTTTTCACAATCGCAGGCAGTGACTAGTGGGGTACCGCAAGGCTCAGTGCTGGGACCCCAGCTATTTACAATATACATAAATGATCTGGATGAGGGAATTGAAGGCAATATCTCCAAGTTTGCGGATGACACTAAGCTGGGGGGCAGTGTTAGCTGTGAGGAGGATGCTAGGAGAATGCAAGGTGACTTGGATAGGCTGGGTGAGTGGGCAAATGTTTGGCAGATGCAGTATAATGTGGATAAATGTGAGGTTATCCACTTTGGTGGCAAAAATAGGAAAACCGACTACTATCTAAATGGTGGCCGATTAGGAAAAGGGGAGATGCAGCGCGACCTGGGTGTCATGGTACACCAGTCATTGAAAGTAGGCATGCAGGTACAGCAGGCAGTGAAGAAAGCCAATGGTATGTTAGCTTTCATAGCAAAAGGATTTGAGTATAGGAGCAGGGAGTTTCTACTTCAGTTGTATAGGGTCTTGGTGAGGCCACACCTGGAGTATTGCGTACAGTTCTGGTCTCCAAATCTGAGGAAGGACATTATTGCCATAGAGGGATTGCAGCGAAGGTTCACCAGACTGATTCCTGGGATGTCAGGACTGTCTTATGAACAAAGACTGGATAGACTCGGTTTATACTCTCTAGAATTTAGGAGATTGAGAGGGGATCTTATAGAAACTTACAAGATTCTTAAGGGGTTGGACAGGCTAGATGCAGGAAGATTGTTCCCGATGTTGGGGAGGTCCAGGACAAGGGGTCACAGCTTAAGGATAAGGGGGAAATCCTTTAGGACCGAGATGAGAAGGAATTTTTTCACACAGAGAGTGGTGGGTCTATGGAACTCTCTGCCACAGAGGGTAGTTGAGACCAGTTCATGGCTATATTTAAGAGGGAGTTAGATGTGGCCCTTGTGGCTAAGGGAATCAGAGGGTATGGAGAGAAGGCAGGTACGGGATACTGAGTTGGATGATCAGCCATGATCATATTGAATGGCGGTGCAGGCTCGAAGGGCCGAATGGCCTACTCCTGCACCTAATTTCTATGTTTCTATGTTTCAAAGACAGGTACGGGATACTGAGTTGGATGATCAGCCATGATCATATTGAATTAAGGTGCAGGCTTGGAGGGCCGAATAGCCTACTCCTGCACCTATTTTCTATGTTTCTATGTTTCTAATTACTTAAAGAAATGTTCCCTAACATTTTCAAAGATAATCACAGGTGATCCTGTATGCCTACCTACATAGTGACCTAGTTAGTGTGGATGCTCAGGGTATCCGTTAATCCAGAAGGAAAGTAATGTTCCTTCTTCCCATCCAAAAGGAACATGTTTGGTTCCTTTTTAAAAATATATCATTAAGATAATTTGTACAAATCCAGGAAAGATGGATGTTAAGTCTTTACTCGACACATAACCATATAACCATATAACCATATAACAATTACAGCACGGAAACAGGCCATCTCGGCCCTTCAAGTCCGTGCCGAACAACTTTTTTCTCTTAGTCCCACCTGCCTGCACTCATACCATAACCCTCCATACCCTTCACATCCATATGCCTATCCAATTTATTTTTAAATGACACCAACGAACCTGCCGCCACCACTTCCACTGGAAGCTCATTCCACACCGCTACCACTCTCTGAGTAAAGAAGTTCCCCCTCATGTTACCCCTAAACCTCTGTCCCTTAATTCTAAAGTCATGTCCTCGTGTTTGAATCTTCCCTATTCTCAAAGGGAAAAGCTTGTCCACATTAACTCTGTCTATCCCTCTCATCATTTTAAAGACCTCTATCAAGTCCCCCCTTAACCTTCTGCGCTCCAGAGAATAGAGACCTAACTTATTTAACCTATCTCTGTAACTTAGCTGTTGAAACCCAGGCAACATTCTAGTAAATCTCCTATGTACCCTCTCTATTTTGTTGACATCCTTCCTATAATTGGGTGACCAAAACTGCACACCATACTCCAGATTTGGTCTCACCAACGCCTTGTACAATTTTAACATTACATCCCAGCTTCTATACTCAATGCTCTGATTTATAAAGGCTAGCATACCAAAATCTTTCTTTACCACCCTATCTATATGAGATGCCACCTTCAAGGAACTATGCACGGTTATTCCCAGATCCCTCTGTTCAACTGTATTCTTCAATTCCCTACCGTTTACCATGTACGTCCTATTTTGATTTGTCCTGCCAAGGTGTAGCACCTCACTTTTATCAGCATTAAACTCCATCTGCCATCTTTCAGCCCATTTTTCCAACTGGCCTAAATCACTCTGTAGACTTTGGAAATCCTCTTCATTATCCACAACACCCCCTATCTTGGTATCATCTGCATACTTGCATACATATATTGATAATTCAATTTTCTTTGGGTTTTTTTTATTTGTGATATGGAAATACATTAATACTTCCAACAGCATTAGAAAATTGTCAAATTAACTATTTTAAAAGACATTATGGTTGATAAATTCGATTATGTTTGTACCAGAAAAAATTAGCAAAGCAGGTTTTGGTTTTGAAAGTTATTCCTCTGAAGTGAGTATGACTGCCATAATCAGTATGCTTTATTCTTTGCTGCTTTTGACGACTGGAGAACATTTCGGAAATCATTTCAGAGAACAAACATTAAAAAGCAACATTCCTCTCGGTTTTTAGGAGCTTTGTAGCGTTTTCTATCGCGAGAGCTGGCGCTTTGCCCCCTCCCCTCTCCCCTTTGATTGGCAACCAAGATGTCGGTGGAGAAAAAGCTCCCCGGAGCAAGCTGTGGGGAACGGCGACAACAAGCACCTGCAGCAGGAGCGCACCGCTCCGCTCTCCACAGCATCAGGACCACAGCATGCTGAACTAAAACTGACCACTTTCTCCAATCAATCTCGACCTCGGCGCATGGAGTCTTTTAAAAAAAATTTCCCACAGATTTATTATTCAGTCTTGCTGTCTGCTATTTATAATATAACATTTTCCAGTCATGGATGAAGACAATAAGACAAAGAGCGAAAAGCAGCATCTAGCTGTCCAGAAAGCATTGCAGCAATGTGAATTGGTCCAAAATATGATAGAAATCAGCATCTCCAGTCTGGAAGGGTTAAGGACTAAATGTGCCACAGCAAATGACCTAACGCAAAAAGAAATAAGAACACTGGAGGTAAGGACAATTACCAAGATAAATTGAAATGGTTTGTGTCCTCAAATATTAATTTACAGTTGCATTGCATTTAATATATTTGACGGATGCGAACGCAAATAACGGATGCTGGCTGCGGGGTAGGTGTCTGCTGTATTTTGTTTATATACAATGGTGTGTGCAGTGTAATAAATTAAAGAGCTGCAGCAGAATGAAGTGAGTCTGCGCATTCTGCAGGTGCTGGAAAGGTGGTGGGCTCCGTGTTATAAAATATTAGTCCGACTCAATTTGAATACATCTGTGTCGATTTAAGAAATCCCGCATCTCACGTTTTGCATCGTGGTTTGTGCCGTGGACGTGATGAATTTGAATGCAAATGTGTGATTAAAAGGGTATTTTACGTGTGTACAGCTCAACATATTACACAATGTTACATGGCCATGATTAATAATATGTGGTTATATATTTGTCGATTCCTGTTATTCTCACGATTTCTGTTATTGTCACTCTCAATAACTGCCCCTGCACAGCACATGGTGGCTGGGACCAGAAACACTGACGGTTCTTTCGTAGGTGGGGAATTTTGTGGTCTTAACATCACAAGGATTTAAATGACTGCGCCGCTGAACTGTGACTTAATTCAGCAGCTGCTAATCACCGTGGTTGGAACAACTTTGGAACTCTTTTAAATTCTGAGCTGAAATGTGGCAATATTCTCATTTAAAGATGGATGGGTATCCATTAGATGATGGACGATATCTAAGTTTATTTTAGGTTTTATTCCAACGAGCCCTTGTGTTGGAATAAATGCTTGCTACTCGTGCATAAATACCGGGAATTAATTTTTATTTTCAGAAGAAAATAGTTAATTATTATTACATTATTCTTCCACAGTGTTGGGGGTGACAATCTAATATAGACTAACGTTGAATACAATCGCTTTACAATTCTGACCGCCCATAGTTTCTCGGCGCTGGATTATCCTGTATTTAGTAACTTTGCGTATAATATCACCCATTTGTTCGCTGGCATTTCATAGCAGCGAGCAATATTTATTTGGTCTATATGGAAGACGAGGAGCTGTTAATATGTTGTTGAGATACTTTAAGTTTGCCGAGGATCGCAGGGCACAGGGTTCCTCGTATTGCTGGCGACATCTGCTGTTCACGGTAAAACCCTTGGGGAGCATGCAAGTTGCAGAGTCCTAGGCAGAACAGTCCATGTGAAATAATGGACCATGCTTCATGATTTGAATCTGTTTCTATCGTAATAGTATGTCCAAATATGTGAGCTCTGAATTTAACTGAAGGTAATAGGCATTAATTTATCATAACTATTCGCAATTGTTATTTTGTTCTTTGGAAGGAGAAAGTAAACGATAACAATTATATACTATTTTGAGAGTAAACTAAAATCAGATTTTTCAAATCAAACGAAAATGTGTTTTATATCAGACTCCATTTGAAAATGTTCTCTCAATCTGATTTGTTGAAAGCTACAATCCGAAATAACTCTTAAAAGCTAGGTTGAACCGTGTGAACCTTGACAAAATGTATTATTATTAAGATAAATACGTGGTGTTTAAATTTATCCTTGGTATATGTGATACAGATGCTGAGCAAACTATTGCTTTTATAATATGGTTTTTGAGGTATTATTAAAGACTAACAAAGTTGGACAGCTTGGAGTCTCGATTTTGTTACCTTTTGTAAAATAACTTGAGACCATTTGCATTTCCTTTGTGGTTAAAAGTAGAATGGGTGAGAAGATCAGGAATTAATGACAGTTGACCTAAAATGTGTGTGGGGAGGATACCATTTTCCACATGCAAGTTAGTTTGTAAATTGTATTTTTGAACCCGCGAATGAAAGTCTTTTCTGAAAGGATGGAGATGTTCTGATAGTGTGGTTAGAACTAAGCCACGTTACCGAACTCGTAGTCACCGAACTCATATCGACCGGATATGCACGAAAGTGAAAATGGTGCAATGAGGCCAGCTAGTGTCATTCTTCTGCACACTTTATAGAAAGACCTGGGGCGATATTACTGCGAACTTGAAGTAAGCATACACACCTTTATTTTGAGAGAGCACTTAAACAATGCTGTTGTAAGGAGAGGGGGGAAAGATTTAATAGGAATCTTTTAATGCAATGGGTGGTGGGTGTATGGAACAAGCTGACAGATGAGGCAGTTAAGGCAGGTACTATCTCAACATTTAAGAAATATTTAAGTAACTGTAAGGAATACTAAACTAGTTCCTTTTAGCCTCCCTTGATGGAGAAATCTCCTTCCAGGAATTAGCCTGCTAAACCACTTTTGGACTGCCTTCAATATATATTCCACAATATCCATTTTCAGGGAAAGAATCAAAAATGTGTATAATATTCCTGGCATAGCTTCATTACCCTGTACAACTGTAATACAATCCATATTTAAATTCTACCTCTTTGCAAAAAAGACCAGCTTTCTTTTGTCTTAATGCTGTACTTCCGGTACAAGCGTAGACTTGGCAATTGTTTTGCTGAACACTTATGCTCAGTATGCCTTGGCCTACGCAATCTCCTGGTTGTCAAACATTTTAAATCCACTTCCCGTTCCCATACTGACCTTTCTATGTTGGGCCTCCTTCATTGTCAGAGTGAGGCCACACGCAAATTGGAAGAACAGCACCTCATATTTTGCAAGGGGACCATGAACGTTGGTTTCTCCAATTTCAAGTAACTCCTGCATTCCTTGCCCCCCCCCCCTCTCTGCCTATAATAGCAGTTTTTACAACGTTCTCAAAATCCAATTTCGATAGCCATGATGATTTGGAGGTATAGTCTAACACACTCACGACACACAAAAGACTGCAAAGATGAATCTTCCAGACGTCGTTTCTTGATTAATTAGTCCTGTATTGAAATAATACAAAAACAAATAAATAACTCATAACTTTCCATTCTTAATCGCTGTTCCATTCACATCATATAAATCACATAAAAGGGTCTTCTTATAAAGGTGTGACATCTCGTAACGTGTGTCGTGATCATGGTAGAAAACCTTTTTCCCCTCATACTCCGACACAAAACTAAAACTTCTAATCTGCGAATCTGCGCGAGACTCCTCTAACAAAAGAACAAACCCCTACTCCGTATCAAATCCCACCTGCAAAAATACAGACATAAAGACTAAAATATTAAAAATGTTAGACATGGCTATAATATACTGACTTTAGCATATTGGCTCCTACACCGCCCCTCTCCCACCCAGTTGTCCTACTAGTTGCACTGTGCGCATCCTTGTATCCCTGTTGTTAGCACATCTCCCCCAGCCAACAATAGGCCATTATGGACTCCACCCTTCCTCAGTTTATCCATTTCCGGCCCTGTTTGTTCTGGCCTTTTCTCACCTCTGTTTGTCCCCGCCCCTCCCCTCCCCTCCCACCTCTATCAGTTCTGAACTGAAACATCACCTATTCCTTTTCTCCAGAGATGCTACCTGACCCGCTGAGTTACTCCAGCATTTTATGAATCTCCACCATTCTACTGCTTTTAAGACAACTATTCAATTGGTTAAGCTCTCCTGGTCTTTCCCCACGGCCTTCTAAATTCCTCCCCTTCCAGAATTTATTTAATTTACTTTTGAATTTGCCTTCATACCTGTTATGGTGGTTTATTATATATCAACTCAACTTACTGGGGGAAAAAATCCTTTATGTTACCTTTAACGATGGATTTCTCTTAAATCGGTGTGCTGATCTCCGATACTTCTCATGGTAAGTAGAAAACTTCAGTATCATTCAGGATTTGTATTATATTCAAGAGTATAAAAATCTTCAGCTAAATATAGAACTTTGCTCAGTGAAACCACTCAGGAATGTGATCACTGATATTGTAATATTGTACAAAAGATTCCAAAGCTCGAGGAAGCTCCAGATCGGATCCAAAGTGCTTCCCTGTGTGTGTCAATCTTTCCTCCTCCTCACCACGTGATGTGCAGATAACTTAAAAATATACCATTACATTTCACACAAACATTATTCAATAACAGATGAAATCTGAACTGTGGTTCTCTTTGACTAAATCTTGCTGACTTAACCATTTAAATCGCACCTGACCTGAAACATTAACATTCCTTTGCCCCCTCCCCCCACAGATGTTGCTCGACCCACCGTGTTGCTATAGTAGTTTGGTGTCTGCTCCATATTCCAGCACTGGCAGTCTCTTGTGAACTGTAACATAATTCATATGTACACAATGCTTTGAATATAGGATTGGTGTTCTACTTCTGATTAATTTGCTCTGAGAGTGTAGTGTGATGAAAGTGATGTAGCTACTACCTTATATAAAATTAATCATTGGGTAGCTCAGTGGATTAGAATATTTTTGTGAGAGTCCTTTTGTCTATTTGGCACTTCAGCCCAACTCATGGACTCCATTCTATCTCTGTACTGCCCACTCCACTGACCTCAGTCTGAGGAAGGATCTCAACCTGAAGCATCACCCATTCCTTCCAGCATTTTGTGTCTACCTATTGGGATCAAATGCTGTTACTTAGCCATCAATTGAATTGAAGTTGGCTAATCTTAGATTATGCTTGGAGGATAAAGGCAGAGGCTTGAGAAAAGAAAAAAAAGGTAACTGCCTTCTCAAGATTTAGTTGCCCCTAAACACTTTTGAGACTGCATTTAAAAAAAAAAGTATATTTGATTTATTGTAACATATGAAAAGCAGGAACCATCTTTCATAAACACCAAAAATGACCAGAAATGTGTTTAGTGATGTTGATGAAAGGGTAAATATTGGCCAAGATGCTAATGGTTCTTATTTGAAATAATGCCACGGGATCTATAAATTCACTTGAGAGAGCAGATGGAGTCTCAGTTGAAATGTCATCCAAAGTTTGGTGCCTTTGGAACTGCAGTGCTTGCTAAGAAGGGTGTCAGAATAGATATTTATGTTTCAGTCTCTGGAGTGGCACTTAAGAATCTATAACCTAATTTAGACGCAGGAATGTTACCAACTGAGTCATAGGTCTGCACGGTTTGCAATGTTTGTGTCCTCTGCATCAGCAGACCAACAGACCAACAGACCTGGTGCATGCGTTTTCAGTAAACTGCCTGCTCTGTGGGCGCTATAGGTACTCGGGAAATTCTACCCCAGGAATCGGTGGCACAAATCTTTCCAACTGATCTTTCTACCTGCTAATTTCACAAAAGGTGTCATTTACATTTCAACTTTATCATGGGGAAAGTTTGTTTCTAATTTGCCAAAATTGGTTCATATATGAATTAGGACCAGTAAATGGTGAAAATGGAAGTGAAACTCCAAGCAGTTTCTCAATTAAAGCATACATTTCTTATTGTTGTTTTAAGTTTTTTTGTAGGTTGCTTTGCAGTTCTAATGTGGTGCTGTGAGTTTATGTTGAAGAGACTGTCTGTCCTTGTGAACACTATTGGTTTAAGGTTAATAATTTTGATAATTCTTCAGACTGTACCTGTAGTTGTACATGATAGTAACAGTATAGTGAATAATATCCTGCCAAATTAAATAATTAGGTTCCCCTATTGTTGCTCAGTAGTTTAGAAAGCCTTGATTGTTATTTCATTGCAATTTGGATGGGAAGTGTTATTTTAAGAAGACAATGAACTTGAACTTTGTTCTCATTGAACATTGAACGTTGAACAAGTTCTCAAACTTGTGTGAACTTGGTTATCCTTGTATTATCCTTGTATACATGAAAGAGGCTGAAACAATATACACTTAAGGAAATGTCATATTGGTTTTATTATATTACCTAAGATAAACACACAGTTGGAGTAACTCAGTGTGCCAGGCAGCATCTCTGGAGAGAAGGAATGGGTGATGTTTCAGGTCGAGACCCTTCTTCAGATTGGAAATGTCACCCATCCCTTCTCTCCAGAGATGCTGCCTGTCCCGCTGAGTTACTCCAGCTTTGTGTGTCTATCTTCGGTTTAAACCAGTGACCAGTATGTGCAGTTCCTTCTTACACTTATAATACCTACATTGGAAGATGTATTTCAATAAAGATCTATAACAATAAGAAATGAAGAAGAGGTTTTGACTGACAACAATGCTGGGATAATTGCTAGAATACCTAAAAAAAAATTGTCCAAACATCTGTATTTTGAAGAACAGAACTATTGGTTCAGGTGTTGCCACAAATGCACAACACACAATCTGGAAGCAGAGTAAGTTGTTATAGTGATTAAAGTTGTTAAAATCACCTGGTGTTGATGTCATAGCTACAAAATTCCAAAGGGATAGGGCTAATTTAATTGTTACGGCTAATTTGCTGGAAATAAAAGGACCTCCAAGATTTGGCCAAATGACTGGATTTATTCATTTATACAGTTAAAGAAAATCCCAAAGAGAAGTAATTTCCATTATTAGGAAAACTGTAGGAGCATGAACCACTCGTACTGCCTGAGTGAAGGGTTGCTATGAATTCAGCAGAGCGATTTATGGATGTTGAGGAAATTGTAGAATACAGATAGGAAGGATTTGGAATGACAAGATGTACAATCAACTAAATAACATCCAACAGATGCTATAGGATACTGCACAATTGTATTGACTTCAAAATGACATGGTATGATGGGACCATGGTAAATCATGAGGGCCGATAATACAATAGAGGAAATGTGAAAATAATTCATGTTTTGAATGAGAGATTAACTAGTGCAGTGTTTGTGAATTGTGTATTCTTCTAAGGTTTTCTGTTTTCCTTATTTCGTCAATGTCTTCGTGGACAATATACAAGAGAATGTAGAGAACTTTGTGTGAACGATGTTTATATAAGGTAGAATTATTACTAACTTTCCTGCTGGCAGTCATTGAATGGCTGTTTAATTGAGGAATCTTACAATATGGCATAAAATAAAAGTTGCACATATAAAATGAAGATTAACACCACAAAAAATCTAAAAATATCATAACTCATGGGCAATGCAAATACAATAACAAATGATCAACAGCTGGAAACCCTTTAAATAACCAGGCTTCGCAAGCATCAGCAGTTACAGTGAACAAATGGATGGGCTCTGGGAATTGCAGCCATGGACATGGTCACCATGACCAAACTAAAATCAAAATAGAAAAGTAAGGCACAAAATACTGGAGTAACTCAGCGGGAGAGGCAGCATCTCTGGATAGAAGGAATAAGGACGTAAGGCCATAGGTTTGCCATCAAAATCGGATTCTCATTCTATCCATTGTCAAATGTGACTGTGAAGCTAAGAATCTTGAAACCAAAACTGAGAAAGCTCGGCAAGCATTTAAAGTTTTTTATGTATCTAGAAGATAAGTTTATTTAATATATACAACAAAGTTCTGCATTAAAATTCGGAATAAAACAAAAACTACTTCTTGCTACCATTGAGTGGCCAGCAATAGTTTAGCAGTGCCATACACTTATATTTACTTGTGGTGCTGATTTTCCAGTATTTTGGCTACACGAGGGAGGATTTGCAGTAGCCAGGTAGCTTACTAACGCACCTTTGGGATGTGGGAATTAACAGGAGCATGTTGGGCAAATCCACACACATGTGGGGAGAATGTGTACACTCTGTCTGGATTGAACCCATGTCACTAAGTGGTGTGTCACCATGCCATCTTTGTGCAGCATTAGCATCTTAAAAGCAAGGAGAGATTGAAGAGAAAGAAATGAGAAGAATTGAAAAGAAGACCTGGTAATATTAAAAAAAGGCATTAAAAAAAAAAAGAATCATCCACTCTGCTGTTGATGATTGTGATAGGAATAGTGGTGAATTGCTGCAGCAACCTCATGATACCTCCCACTGTATCTGCAGCAAAAATAGGTGGGTATTAAATGTTTAAACAAAAGGATAATATGCAGATGAAGCCGATTGGTTTTTCTTCATGTATTCACATTAGTCAGGTGAAGATGATTTTATCACGCTCCTGATTTCTACCTTGAGTGTGAAGAGAATGCTTTGCACATTCCTGTGTGGGAAACTTGTCACACATTATGCATTCTTGGATCTGTTGTCTGAAGAAGGGTTTCGGCCCGAAACGTTGCCCATCTCCTTCGCTCCACAGATGCTGCTGCACCCGCTGAGTTTCTCCAGCATTTTGTGTACCCTCTGTTCTCATAACCACTGGTTAAAGATGATCATCCATTCAGTTAGTTTAGTTTGTCACGTGCACCGAGATATAGTGAAAAGCTTTTGTTGCATGCTAACCAGTCAGCAGAAAGATACATGATTATCCATTACTGCCATGTTGACAGTACGGCAATTAGCTATTACTATCGAGAGAACCGGCCTCCACCACCCTCTGAGACAGAGAATTCCACAGACTCACCACTCTGTGTGAGGATAAAGTGTTTCCTCGTCTCTGTTTTAAATGGCTTGCCCCTTATTCTTAAACTCTAGCCCCTGGTTCTGGACTCCCCGAACATCGGGAACTTGTTTCCTGCTTCTAGCGTGTCCAAATCCTTAATAATGTTATGTTTTAATAAGATCCTCTCTCATCCTTCTAAACTCCAGAGTATACAAGCCCAGCCGCTCCATTCTCTCAGCATATGACAGTTCCGCCATCCCGGGAATTAAGCTTGTAAACCTATGCTGCACTCCCTCAACAGCAAGAATGTCCTTCCTCAAATTAGGGGACCAAAACTGCACACAATACTCCAGGTGTGGTCTCACTAGGGCCCAAGAAAACTGCAGAAGGACCTCTTTGCTTCAATACTCAACACCTCTTGTTATAAAGGCCAACATGTCATTCGTTTTCTTCAGTGCCTTCTACAGTGCATGCTTACTTTCATTGACTTATGAACAAGGACCCCCAGATCCTGTTGTACTTCTCATTTTCCCAACTTGACACCATTTAGATGGTAATCTGCCTTCCTGTTTTTGCTACCAAAGTAGATAACCTCACATTTATCCACATTAAACTGCATCTGCCATGCATCTGCTTATTCACCCAACCTGTTCAAGTCACTGTGCATTCTCATAGCATCCTCCTCACAGTTCACACTGCCACCCAGCTTTGTGTTTTCTGCAAATTTGTTAATGTTACTTTGAATCCCTTCATCTAAATCATTGATGTACTTTGGAAATAGCTGCGGTCCCAGCACTGAGCCTTGCGGCACCCCACTAGTCACTGCCTGCCATTCTGAAAGGGATCCGTTAATCCCTACTCATTGTTTCCTGTCTGCCAACCAATTTTCTATCCATGTCAGCACTCTACCCCCAATACCATGTGCCCTAATTTTGCCCACTAATCTCCTATGTGGAACCTTATCAAATGCTGTCTGGAAGTCCAGGTACACTACATCCACTGGCTCTCCCTTATCCATTTTCCTAGTCACATCCTCAAAACATTCCAGAAGATTAGTCAAGCATGATTTCCCCTTCGTAAATCCATGCTGTCCCTGACAGATCCTGTTACTGCTATCCAAATGTGCCGCTATTTCATATTTTATAATTGACTCCAGCATCTTCCCCACCACCGACGTCGGGCTAACTGGTCTATAATTCCCTGTTTTCTCTCTCCTGCCTTTCTTAAAAAGTGGGATAACATTAGCTACCCTCCAATCCACAGGAACTGATCCTGAATCTATGGAACATTGGAAAATGATCTCCAATGCATCCACGATTTCCAGAGCCATTTCCTTAAGTACCCTTGCATGCAGATCACCAGACCCTGGGGATTTATTGGCCTTCAGTCCCATCAGTCTTTCCAGCACCATTTCCTGCCTAATGTGGATTTCCTTCAGTTCCTCCGTCACCCCAGATCCTCTGGCTAGTACTTCAGGAAGATTGTTTGTCTCCTCTTTAGTGATCCTGTCCAAAGTACCAGTTCAACGCATCTGCCATTTCCTTGTTCCCCATAATAAATTCACCTTTTTCAGTCTTCAAGGGTCCAACTTTGGTCTTAACTAATTTTTTCCTCGTCACATACCTAAAGAAGCTTTTACTATCCTCCTTTATATTCTTGGCTAGCTTACCTTCATCTCTCATCTTTTCTACCCGTATTGCCTTTTTAGTTCATTCGCTCATGTCAGACGATGTAGCTCGCTGTTGGCTTCTGCATTCGTCCGACAGGTTGACAGAATTGTCGCCCGACGTGTCACAGAGTGCATCGCGTCGTCGCTTCCAGGGATCGCCACGAGGAGGCTTCTGTCATGATCTGCCTTTTTAGTTATCTCCTGTTGCTCTTTAAACATTACCCAATCCTCTTGCTTCCCGCTCATCTTTGCTACATTGTACTTCTTCTCTTTTATGTTTATACTGTCCCTGATGTCCCTTACCAGCCACCGTCGCCCCTTCCTCCCCTTGGAATTGTTCTTCCTCTTTGCAATGAACTGATCCTGCACCTTCTGTATTATTCCCAGAAATGCCTGCCATTGTTGTTCCACTGTCATCCCTGCTAGGGTATCTTTCCAGTCAACTTTGGCCAGCTCCTCCCTCATGGCTCCATAGTCCCGTTTATTCAACTGTAACACCGACACCTCTGAGTTACCCTTCTCCCTCTCCAATTGTAGATTAAACTTGACCATTATGGTCACTGCCTCCTAATGGCTCCTTAACCTCAAGTTCCTTTATCAAATCTGATTCATTACATAACACTAAATCCAGAATTGCCTTCTCCCTGGTAGGCTCTAATACAAGCTGCTCTAAGAATCCATCACGGAGGCGCTCCACAAACTCCCTTTCTTGGGGTCCAGTACCAACCTGATTTTTCCAGTCTACCTGCATGTTGAAATCTCCCATAACAACCGTAGCATTACCTTTACTACATGCCAATTTTAACTCCTGTTTCACTTTGCACCCTATATCCAGACTACTGTTTGGGGGTCTGTAGATTAGGGTATTTTTACCCTTACAATTCCTTAGTTCTATCCATACTGACTCCACATCTACTGTTTCAATGTTACCCCTTGCAAGGGGACTGAATTTCATTCCTCACAAACAGAGCTACCCCACCCCCTCTGCCCACCTGTCTGTCTTTTCGATAGGACGTATACCCTTGAATATTCAGTTCCCAGCCCTGGCCCTCTTGCAGCCATGTCTCTGTAATTCCCACAACATCATACTTGCCAATTTCTAACTGAGCCTCTAGCTCGTCCACCTTATTTCTTATACTTCGCGCATTCATATACAACACTTTGACCTTGGTATTCACCTCCCCTCTTGCACCGCTCGCAATTGGCCCTCACCTTACTCTCTTATCCCTTCTCGAAATTTCCTTCCATTAATTCTAGAGTGTTTTGTCATTTTTTCCTGTACTCACTTCCCCTACAACTCTATCTTTATACTCCCAATTTATCAATCCCTCCCCTATTGAATTTGCTATTGAATTTGGAGGAAAGGCAGACCTCTTCCCTTGCTGGGGATTGTCATTGCCCCAGTTTGGTTGTGTTACTGCCTGGTTTTGAACTAGTGATTCAGAGGCATGAGGTTGAATCTCTCCATGGCAGATGGTGAATTCAAATTTGAGTAATTAAATCTGGATTAAAAAAAAAAAGAAAGCTAGTCTCAATAATGATATTTGTAAAACCAGTTGATTGTTATGCATAAACATTATCCAGTTTATTGATCCTTTTGAAATCTGCCACTCTTACCGTGCAGTGATGCATCCCAATGGGATACTATCTACGGCACATCAGCAGAAGTTGGTGAGAATTGGTGGGGACATGTCAAAGTTCCGAAGCACCTAAGGAATTAGAGGCACTAGTGTATTTCCGTGGTCATTGCTTCAATATGGGTAGTCTAGGACAAGATGCTGGAGCAAGAAACCTGGAGTTTTCAAATATCTCTACTTTGGCACTATCAATGAAAAACCGGCGTATGTATACCACTTCGCTTTCTGAAGTCGATCACTATCTCCTTTGCCTGGCTGACATTGAGAGAAAGGTTGCTGTATTGACACCAGGTCACGAGGTTCTCAATCTCTTTCCTGTACTCCGTCTCCTCATTATTTGATATCTGGACCACAATGGTGGTGTCGTCTGTGAATTTGCAAATTGAATTTGATTTGTACTTGGCTGCCATTCATGGAGTAAAGAAGGGGGCTAAGAACTCATCCTTGCAGAGCACCAGTGTTGAGAATTAACGTAGAAGATGATTTGTCCCTTACCCTCACTGATTATGGTCGGTTGGTCAGGAAGTCAAGGATCCAGTTGCAGAGATGAGTGCTGACTCGAAGTTGGTAAGTGTCTCTTATCGAGGTGTTCCATGGATGAATGTAGGACCAGGGAGATGGGATCAGCCGTCAACCTGTTGTGGTGGTAGGTGAACTGCAGTGGGTCAAGGCTGCTTGTGAGATTGGATTTAATACATTCCATAACTAGCCTCTCAAAGCACTTCATGATGGTGGATGTCAAGGCCACTGGACGGTCGTCACTAAGGCATGAGATCTTCGTTTTCTTCGGTACCGGGTTGATAGTGGTCAACTTTCAGGAAGGCCGATAGATTGGTGACCCTGGGAAGAGGCATGCGTGAGTCTGGTGGGACTGATGTCATCGCCACATTGGCCATCTGCTCAAAGCAAGCGTAGAAAGCATTGCGTTCATCAGGTAGGGCTGCACTATCACCAATGATGTTTCCTGACTACACTTTGCAATGAGTTGTAGTATTAAGACCATGCCCCTTTCTGCGTGTGTCCGATTGATTACATTGGGACTCAACTATTGTCTCTTAGCATCCTTGATAGCTTTGCGAAGATCATAGTGAGCTTTATTGTACCACTCGGGATCGTTTGACGAATGCAGCGAACCTGGCCATCTCCATGGTTGGAGAACATCTGGATTGTCTTCATCGGCACGCACTTCTCTACGCACTAGCTGATGAAGTCAGTCACGGCAGTGGCGTATTCATTCAGGTTGGCTTAAGAATCCCTGAATATGAACCAGTCCACTCACTCAAAAAATGTGTAGGATGCCATCCATGTCCGTTGACCAGCATTGAACAACTCTCTGTACCGGTCCTCCTGCTTCAGTTTTTTTTTGTTGGCAGGAAGTAGAAGCACTGTGGAATTTAGAAGGATGAGAGGGGATCTTATTGAAACATATAAGATTATTAAACGTTTGGACATGCTAGAGGCAGGAAACGTGTTCCTGATGTTGGGGGTGTCCAGAACCAGGGGCCACAGTTTAAGAATAAGGGGTAAGCCATTTAGAATGGAGATGAGGAAAATGTTTTTCACACAGAAGGTTGTGAATCTCTGGAATTCTCTGCCTGAGAAAGCAGTGGAGGCCAATTCTCTGGATGCTTTCAAGAGAGAGTTAGATAGAGCTCTTGAAGACAACGGAGTCAGGGAATATGGGGAGAAGGCAGGAACGGGGTACTGATTGTGAATGATCAGCCATGATCATTTTTAATGGCGGTGCTGGCTCTAAGGGCCAAATGGCCTACTCCCGCATCTATTGTCTATTGTCACAGCTCGGTGATCAGACACTGAGGTCCTTTTCCCGAACATTCATTGGATGAAATATTTCTTTTACTGATCTCTGTTTAGCTCAATTAAATCTCCAGCTCCAAATTGCTGAAAGTTGCAGGGGAAATAGTCCTTTTTACACTAAAACTGATAATCCGGCACCCAGGGATTTTAATGGTACAAATTTGCTGGATGTTTCACTATTATTCCCACTAATACACTTTTAATCCACACTTTTACAATGTTACACGGTACTATAATGAATTTTCCACTGAACTCTGAGTTTAAATGAAACATAGGGAATGGAATCCCAGTGTTTTTAAAAGCACAGGAATAAGGGCCTGGTATTTCAAGTTTGCATTTATTGTCACTTAACCAATTAAGGTACATTGAAACGTGCTGCCATATAGCCGTACTAAGTGAAAAGAACTCAATACACACATAAACTAAAATGTTACATAAACATCCACCAATCAATCAATCAATCAGATTTATTCATCACATACACAATAAAGTGCAGTGAAATGAACTTGCCAGCAGTGGTACGATCAAAAAAGAAAACACAATACACAACAACAATGTAACACAAGCATTCTTCACTGTGGTGGAAGGCACGAAGGTACAGTCAGTCCTCCTCCATTATTCCCCCGTGGTCGGGGCCATAACCTCCGCAGTCACCGCTGTGGGCGGCCAGATATACAGGCCCTCTCGTCTGAAAGGTAAGTCCTGAATCAGTGCTTCCCTACCGGAGGCCGCGGCTTCAAGATGACGTTGGCCGGTGGTCGGAGCTCTTCTCCAGGGATCCGGTGAGGGATCCCGCTCCGTATGGTAAGTAAGTCCGTAATTCCCCGCTGTGCCCGCAGCTAGAAGCTCCGCAATCTGCAGCTTCAAAATGTTCAGTGTTCTTCACCACAGTGGAATCAACATTCCTCACTGTGAAGGAAGGCAATACAGTTCAGTCATCTTCCTCCTTTGCTCACCCATGGTTGGGGCCTTTGATTGTTTGCGACGGTCTGCTGTTCAAGCCCTCTTGTCGGGATGATCGAAACTCCTGCGTCGGGAAGGATCGGAACACTCCACGGCATGGAGTTCCCGAGTCGGCCGCTTCTTACCAGATACCGTGGCTTCACGGTGTTAAAAGTCCACAGGCCCCGCGGCCGGGGCACTTCTTCTGGCGATCCTCGGCAAAGGATCGCAGCTCTGCGATGTTAAAGTCCGCGCTGCGCCAGGCCAGTCTCCAGGAAAGGCCGCACCAATCCAGTTGTTAGGCTGGTGAGGGCCGGAGGTGGACATGAGACACTGAGAAAATTGCATCTCTATCGAGGTAAGTGGCTGAAAAAAAGGTACCCTCCCCCCCCCTCCCCCCCCCCCCCCCCCCTCCCCACATAAACTAACCAAGAAACATTGAAACACATTTAATACATACTTAAAATAATAAAAACAGAGAAGGGACGTGACAAACTGCTGGCGAGGCAGCCATTGCTGGCGCCATCCGGTGAAATTTAAAGAGAGTGCGGGGAACAGGGCCCTGGTGAGTTTAAATGAAGTGTGGGAAATGTGGCTCCAATGATTTTTAAGTAATGGCAGGAAACTGAGTCAGGTTTTGAACAGCGGGATTTCCACTGTACCTTATTCAAGCCGCTCATAATTTTACACATTTTATTTGAATCTCCACTCGGTCTATTTTGTTCCAAAGACAACAAACTTAGCTTAACACAACTGAATTATTAACCTTAACATGCTCTCGCCCAACCGCCTCTTTTCAAGGTCAAAGTTAGTTTATTGTCACATGTACCAATTAAGGAACAATGAAATTCAGATTACCATACAGCCATACTAGTAAAAGCAACAAGACACAAAACTACGTTAAAGTTAACATAAAAATCCACTGTAGCGAATCCCCAACGTTCCTCACTATGATGGGAAGCAATAAAGTCCAATCTCCTTCCTCTTTATTCTCCCATGGTCGGGGCAGTCGAATCATCCACAGATGGCGATCAAAACTCCTGCGTCGGGGCGATAGAAATGCCTGTGTCGGGGCAATTGAAACACTCGGGGCAGTTGTAAGTCCCGTGGCTTGGAGTCCCCGATGCCTGTCTCTAACCAGAGACCGCGGGCTCCGTGATGTTAATGTCCCGCAGGCTCCCGCGATGGAGCTCCCGGTCGATCTCCAGCAAAGGCCGCCAACACCACGATGTTAGGCCGCAGGGGAAAACACGGGAAAAATCACATCTCCTTCGAGGTAAGAGATCAGTAAAAGTTTTCCCCATCTCCCCCACCCCCCCCCACCCCACACCTCCCACCATCCCCCACACAAAACAAGCTAAAGAACACAAAAAAACATACATCTAGCACCTACAACATAGATACAAAGAAGGATGGGACAGACAGACTGTTGGCGAGGCTGTCATTACTGATGCCACCCGGTAGTTTAATTTGGGTTGACTGCAGAATCCTGTGGCTTCCTGCAAATTGAGTAAAAAGCGGCTTGCTGCAAATTGAGTATAAAATTGATAACAAAATATTTCAAGAAATCTGTACCTTAAAGTATGATTCAAGGAGACTGAGAGGAAATGTTAAAGTTGTTGGAGGCCTGGGCAAAGTAAACTGAAAAGACGTACGCGTCTATTATTCTAGCACATCATGTTAGGGAAATTGAAATCTTCAATTATCGCTGCCTTGTTATTTTTGCATCTCTTATTTTTCGAACATATTTCCAGTGCCACCTGCTATCTTCAGCATTTCTGGGAGTGCTATAATGTAATCCCATTAATATGACTGACCCTTTTTTGTTTTTAATGGGTCTTAACCTTTGGCCATTCATTCTTGGTCTGCAGAATGTTCTGCAGCTGCTCCATGACATAGTTTAGTTTAGAGATACAGCATGGAAACAGTTCTTTCAGCCCGCCAAGTCCGTGCCGAACAGCGATGTCCGCACGCTAACCACATCTTAAACGCACTAGGGACAATTTACAATTATACCAAGCCAATGTCGGGATTGAACCTGGGTCTCTGGTGCTGTCAGACAGCAACTCTACCGCTGCACCACCGTGCTGCCCTTGGATCTTGATCTTGATCTGACCAGGAGGAAGTTCATCGTCCTGGAAACATGTTTGCAGTCACAGAAATGCCTGTTGTCCCCCTCACTTGCTGAACGAATCCATGGCCCCAACTGAGTCAAGGGTTTCTGATTTCAAACCCAGCTTTAATCCCATACACATTGTACAGTTCCATTTTTGATCTTTTACCTATAAGGCAAAACCTTAGTTTACATCTGTAGTGAGGAAGATGCTGGAGATGATTATTAAAGATGTAATAGCAGCGCATTTGGAAAGCAGTGATGGGATCGGTCAAAGTTAGCATGGATTTATGAAGGAGAAATCATGCTTGACTAACCTTTTGGAATTTTTTAAGGATGTAACAAGTAGAATGGATAAGGGAGAGCCAGTGGGTGTGGTGTATCTGGGATTTCAAAAAGTCTTTGTCAAGGACCCACACAATGGATTGGTGTGCAAAATTGGAGCACATGGTATTGGGGGTAGGGTATTGACATGGATAGAGAACTGGTTGGCAGACAGGATGCAAAGAGTAGGAATTTACGGGTCTTTTTCAGAATGGCTGGCAGTGACTAGCAGGGTGCCGCAAAGCTCGGTGCTGGGACCGCAGTTGTTTACGATATATATTAACGATTTAAACAAGGGAATTTCATTTCGGAGTCACGTGAGTGACTTCGTGAAGAACCCGCCAGCACGCATGCGCGACATATCGTCGCTCGCATTGCAGTCGACGGCTGGAGAGGAGCGCGGCTCATCACCAGCCCTTCATAAGGGCCACTCAGGTAAGTACTAACAACCTTGAGTTGGTTGTTCTGTGTGAATAATTGTGTTTTCTTCCACAGAGACATGGACAGTAGGAAAAGTAAAGGCCGTAAAACTTCTGCAAGGAGTTGTCGGCAACCCAACCCGGAGCCCCCCTCCACGGCAGGAGGACGGGCCGGGAAAAAGGCGCGCAAGCCGGGGAGCCCTGTATTCACAGGACCCGGTTTACCGACGCAGCTATGCCCTAGCGGGGTACCTGCAGAACAATCAGTCGGTACAGCGCCGGAGCAGGTGCATCCTGACTCCATCTCTCTCTCACCCACTGGGTCGTTCGCAGAGACGAGCAAGAGGGATTCGCGTGCTGATGCACGGCCCTTCTCCCTGAGCCCTCTTGAAGGAGGCAGGGATACAATTCCACTACCTAGCCCTTCGCGGGTTGAGGTCTCACCAGGAGCCACTAGGAAGTGGTCTGGTGAATCAGGCAGGCCCGAGTCCACTGGCAGACCAAGGAGGGCCAGTGTCGACTCACCACCCAGGGGGACCAGGAGGAGTCACAAGGGTGGAGCCTCGCCTAGGTCACCGCTTCCCCCGCTGGGGGCAGGTCGGGACCGTACGCCGTCTGGGTCCAGATTTAGGACAGTCGGCAAGCCCGTGCGGACGTCGGGTCACCACGCTGCGGCGTCAGGTGCCGACCTCTCCCCACCCATGCCCTTTGAGGCAGCCGGGTCCAGCTCAGCGAAGAGGAGGCGCTCGAGCAGGTCCGCGCGGGAATCGCTCAGCTTCGCCGAGGCGGCTGGTAGCGACACATCATCACAGTACCGATATTACCTCGACGAGGTACGGACTGATGATCGAAGCCTCAGGAGTTCCTTCGGGCACGAGGCCTCTTACCTCCCACACCCGCCCGATGAAGGGCGCTTGGATCGTATGGAGAGGATATTGGAGCAAGTTCTACTCAATCAGAAACAGGACACACACAGCTCCAGGGGACTCATGGATATATCCCCGTCCCCATCTATGGACAACATAAGACCAGATGAGGAGGATATCCTGGTACATGCCCCAGCAGCACCTGAGGTCCCTCAGGAAGATCTGCTGGATGTGGCAGCCAAATTCGGGTTACCCGTATCGTCAGGACTACCCCTCAACATCAAACTGGCCGCAACCATAGATTATCTTACTAACCATCAATTGCAGGAGGAGGTCCTTGTGAAGGCCATGGAGAGACACAAGGCTCCAGGGAACTGCAATTCACTCCACGTGCCGATTGTGAACATGCCAATCTGGGGTAATATCAGCCCGGGCATCAGAGCGCAGGAAGTGAAACTGCAGAGGATTTTAAAACTGCTTACGTCTGGGATCACCGCTTTTGCAAAGTCGGTAGATGGGGTTGATCTAAGCACCGAACAGGAGGATGCTCTAGCTCTACTCTGCAATACGCAGTACGAGATCAACGCTTTCCGGAAGAGCATTATCAAACCTTCCTTAAATCCCAAATTTGCGGGACTATGCAGAGCACCTCCTACCCCCCCACCTAGACAGCTGTTCGGGGAAGACCTCCCAAAGCAGGTCAAAGAGCTCGATGACCATGCGAAAACCATAGGTCTGATGAGACCACATTTTGTGGCCAGACCTTCGGCCAAGAAGACACCTTACTTCAGGCCACGAGGTCAGACCGATAGGCCAACAAGGACCTACGTTCCGGCACCTCCTCAATATCAACAGCCTCATCAGCCCAGGCCTTTTTTAGGACTAGGCCCTCAGCGGCCAGCATGGAAGATGCGGATTCCGCACCAACCACGAAACCCAGCGCCTCCACGTCCCACCAAAAATCCCAGGGACCGCCGATAACCATGAAGGTAAGGGGGTCTGGGTTCCATGCACTTGCATGTCTAACCTCACGAATTGGGGGCAGATTACGGGGATTTAAGGAGGCTTGGGAAACCATCACTTCAGATGAGTTTATCTTGCAAAGTATTCAGGGTTATGAAATTGAGTTTATTCATGGCCAATTGCCTCCACCCCAGCATATGCCGAATCGCAAATTTGCACTTTCCAAAAAAGAATTGGCAGAAGGCTATGCTGAAATCTTGAGTTTACAAGACAAAGGTGTGATAGAACGAACCACACATGAACCAGTTGAATTTGTGTCTAATATATTTACTAAAACTAAAAAAGACGGTGGATGCCGGGTCATTATAGATTTAACTCACTTGAATACCTTTGTAAAATACACCCATTTCAAAATGGACACATTTGAAACAGCCAAATCTTTGATTTCGGAGGGCTGCTTCATGGCATGCATTGATTTAAAAGATGCATACTATTCAGTATCCATTCGGAAACATCATAGGAAGTTCTTGAAGTTTACCTGGATGGATCAGCTTTGGCAATACAAAGCATTGCCCAATGGGCTTACTACAGCCCCCAGACTGTTCACCAAACTACTCAAGCCAGTGTTATCTACACTGCGGAGACAAAATCATACGGTCATGGCCTATTTGGATGACATTCTGATAATTGGGCACACTCTGGAATCCGCAGAGTTGGCGGTTTCAGCCACAGTGGAAATTTTTCAACAAATGGGGTTTATAATCCATCCAGACAAATCAAAGTTCCTCCCCGCACAGATCATGGACTACTTGGGGTTCACAATAGACTCCAATCGCATGATCACCACCATCCCAACTAACAAAATTGGTGATGTGTTTCAAGCATGCAAGAACCTGGTCTGCGCCAGTATACCGTCTATCAGATTAACTGCCAGGGTAATTGGCAAAATTGTAGCAGTATTTCCAGCTGCTCAATATGGACCTTTACACTATCAGAATTTACAAAGGTCAAAAATAACAGCATTAAAACTAAATGCTGGACATTATGATAGACCCATGCAATTGCCGGTTAAGGCAAAACTTGAGTTACTATGGTGGATTGGCAATATCCATAACTCTTTTAAACCCATCATTGTGCCTCGTCCAATGGTATACTTGCAAACAGATGCAAGCTCCCATGGCTGGGGAGCTACGGACAACAATAACAGTTGTGGAGGTAGATGGGATTCACGTGAAGCTACTTTGTTGTTAGCACAAGGGATAAACTATTTGGAGATGCTAGGAGCATTCCACGGACTAAGAGCCTATTGTTCAAACATGACTAACACTCATGTCCGTCTCCAAATAGACAATACCACTGCGGTGGCTTATCTGAATCATATGGGCGGTACCAGGTCAATTTCATGCAATGAATTGGCAAACACAATTTGGCTCTGGTGTATTCAACGGAATATTTGGATCTCAGCTACCTACTTGCCAGGTGAGCTCAATACAGTGGCGGACACCAGGTCACGGAAGTTCAATGACAACATCGAGTGGATGTTGAACCCCCAAATATTCACCAAAATTACAGCCAAATTTGGTAAACCGGATATTGACCTTTTTGCGTCACGGTTGAACCATCAGGTACCAACATACGTATCATGGGAGCCAGATCCTGGGGCAATGGCGATGGACGCATTCTCGCTAGACTGGGGGAAATGGTTCTTCTATGCCTTTCCTCCATTCTGCCTCATCAGTCGGGTATTGCGGAAAATCCAGCTCGATGCTGCCAAGGGCATCCTCATTATACCCGACTGGCCTACGCAATCATGGTATCCGGTGGTCCTTGGAATGATAAGTCAACCATGGGTCCTCTTGGAGGGTTGCCCACAATTGGTGACGAACCCTGCCACAGGGGAACCACACCCCTGCCATAGTCATTTGAATCTATTGGCTTGCAGGATCTGAACAGGCCACTACTTCAGTATGGTCTATCTTCAAGGACAATGGATACCATGGGAGCATCATGCAGGGAGTCCTCAAGACGGCAGTACTTATCGTACATCAGGAAATGGGAATCCTATTGTGGCCGCATGGACGTTGCATATGACTCCGTCTCCATCACAGATGTGCTGGAATTTCTTGCGGGGCTACACCATGATCAACATCTCAGCTATAGTGCCATCAATAGCGCCAGGAGTGCGCTCTCGTCCTACCTCAATATTGAGGTAGGATCCAATAAATTGGTCTCCAAACTTATGCGGGGGATATTTAATTCCAACCCGCCGAGGCCCCGTTACAACGTCACATGGGATATTGGCAAAGTGCTGACCCTGCTGAGAACATGGTCACCCATGACGGGGCTCGAATTGGACAAACTCACCCTGAAGGTGGTGATGTTGATGGCACTTACTTCAGCACAAAGGGTGCAAACGCTTCACAAGGCCAAGATCGACAGAATGATCTCTACCCCTGAACGGGTCACTTTCTTCATTGATGAATTGCTCAAGCAGCATAGACCTGGATTTACAGGGCTGCAGCTGGAGTTTCCAGCATACCCCGCTGATGCTAGGCTATGCATAGCCACCCATATCCGCCACTATATCAAAGTGACGAGGAAAATAAGGGGAATGGAGCAATACCTGTTCATCAGTCATAAAAAACCTCACCATAGAGTGACGGTGCAGACGATATCCCGATGGCTCAGGATCGTCTTGAACAAAGCAGGTATTGACACTGATGTTTTTAAATCCCATTCCACCAGGGCAGCATCAACATCGGCGGCAAAGGCCATGGAGGTGCCCATGGACCAGATACTTGCCACAGCGGGATGGGCCAGTGAAGCCACTTTTCAACGGTTTTACAATAAACCCGTCACCGTACCTGGAATGTTCGCAGGAGCCGTGCTGGATGCAGGCCGAGAACATACAGTTCCCCCTCAGTGAGGGGTCCTTTCTTGTTGTTATTAATAAATATTATTATTTTTCAGAGAAACAGTGACGGAAATTGATTACTGCTGTCCACCTTTTCAGTAGCGTGTGTGATAGCATGGACGTTGTCCAGGGCGTGAAATCACAGAAGCTTTGAAGTCTTCACGAAGTCACTCACGTGACTCCGAAATGAAATAGTAAGATTAAACGAGAACTTACCAGTTTGAAGTTTGATCTTTATTTTATGAGGAGTTGCGATGAGGGATTTCGTGCCCTCCGCTCCCAACCCTCGATCATAAAGTCAACTGGTAACTAGAGTCTCTTTAATCTTACTATAACAAGTCATTTCTTGGCTTGGTTTTTCTGTGATTCCACACCGCGGCTTTGAAGTATGTCGCGCATGCGTGCTGGCGGGTTCTTCACGAAATCCCTCATCGCAACTCCTCATAAAATAAAGATCAAACTTCAAACTGGTAAGTTCTCGTTTAATCTTACTATTAAATGTAACTTCTCTAAGTTTGCAGATGACACAAAGCTGGGTAGCAATGTGAGCTGCAAGGAGGATGCTATGAGGCTGCAGGGTGACTTAGATAGGTTGGGTGAGTGGGCAGAAGCTTGGCAGATGCAGTATAATGTGGATAAATGTGAGGTCATCCACTTTGCTGGCAAGAACAGGAAGGCAGATTATTATCTGAATGGTGTCAGATTAGGAGAAGGGGAGGTGCAACGAGACCTGGTTGTGCTTGTACATCAGTCACTGAAAGTAAGCATGCAGGTACAGTGGACACCCCATCGGTATGAACATTGACTTCTCCAATATCAGGTAGTCCTTGCTTTATCCTTCCTTCCCCATATCAGCTCTCCCACAGCCCACTGTCTCCGCGTCTTCCTTTCTTGTTCCCGCCCCCCCCCACATCAGTCTGAAGAAGAAGAAGAAACGTCATCTATTCGTTCGCTCCATAAATGCTGCCTCACCCGCTGTGTTTCTCCAGCATTTTTGTCTCCCTGTGAAGAAAGTTAATGGCATGTTGGCCTTCATTGTGAGAGGATTTGAGTAGGAGCAAGGAGGTCCTACTGCAGTTGTACAGGGCCCTGGTGAGACTGCACCTGGCGTATTGTGTGCAATTTTGGGTTCCTAATTTGAGGAAGGACATTATTGTTTTTGCTATAGATTAAAGCGTTTTGTATATGATAATTGAATTCCTGAAATCTGGAATCTTTTGCAATGTGAATAATTTCAGTCTTTGGGCTTGCTGCCTATCAAATGTCAATTTCTCTGTGAGGTAATGAGAATGTAACAAAAGGAGAAAAAAAAATGGCAGTATTGACTTCCAGAAAAATGTGGACTTTGTGTTAACCGAGCAGAGTTGTAACCGTGCACTCTTTGCACCTTTGAAAAAAGTTACGCACTTCATCCAAATCTTTATGGAAAATAATGGATTTCAATAAGTTTGGTTAAGAAAGAGTAGGAAGGAACTGCAGATGCTGGTATGCGCTGAAGGTAGACACAAAATGCTGGAGTAACTCGGTGGGTCAAGCAGCATCTCTGGGGAAAAGGAATAGGTGATATTTCAGGTCGAAACCCTTCTTCAGACTAGTCTGAAGGAGACAAAGTGTTTTGACCCGAAACATTCTATTAATTTTCTCCAGAGATGCTGCCTGACCCACTGTTACTCCAGCATTTTGTGTCCGTTATGGTTAAGAATGAAATTATCATGTAAAATAAAATCCAGATATTGAGTTTTTAAAGAATCTTGGAGCCAGTTTTTGAGTGAATGAACAGATTTGGTGGGTAAGGGGATGAGGGTGGGGTTCAATTCTGTTCCAACATTGCCCAAAGAAGGCAACGTTTTCTTGAGTGGGGTCTGAAGTCTGTGCACATTGCCATTCCTTCTGACATTTGTGAACATTTAAAAACTATTAAACTGTTAAAAACTAATAAAGTGAAATAATGAGCATTTAAAAAAATATTAAGACGGAAGATAGCAGCAGAACCCATAAAACATTTTAAGCCAGTTAAAAAATTAAACAAAGTGCAATAATTGATTTACAAACATTGAAACGGCTTATTCATCCCTTTCTTCCCTACTTCCCAATGAACAGTCTTCTGGACCATGTGCCATGTTTAACCAGGCACAGGATCCACCAGCAGCAAAGAGTGTGGTAGGAGTACAGAGGAACAAAGCCATGAAATTGCTGGCAGAGTTCAACCTATACGTTTGAGATGCAGGCTATGTCCAGAATCTCAAAACCTATGCTGAGAAATATCAGTGGTTCCAATGGAAATGACATCAAGATGTGGGCCATTATAGAAACATAGAAAATAGGTGCAGGAGGAAGCCATTCGGCCAGCACCGCCATTCATTGTGATCATGGCTGATCGTCCACTATCAATAACCCGTGCCTGCCTTCTCCCCATATCCCTTGACTCCACTAGCCCCTAGAGCTCTATCCAACTCTCTCTTAAATTCATCCAGTGATTTAGACTCCACTGTCTTCTGTGGAAGGGAATTCCATAAATTCACAACTTTCTGGGTAAAAACGTTTTTCTCACCTCAGTCTTAAATGACCTCCCCTTTATTCTAAGACTGTGGCCCCTGGTTCTGGACTCGCCCAACATTGCAAGCATTTTCCTGCATCTAGCTTGTCCAATCCTTTTATAATTTTAAATGTTTCTATAAGTTCCCCCCCCTCATCCTTCTAAACTCCAGTGAATACAAGCCTAGTCTTCTCAATCTTTCTTCATATGACCGTCCCACCATCCCAGGGATCAATCTTGTGAACCTACGCTGCACTGCCTCAATCACAAGGATGTCCTTCCTCAAATTAGGAGACCAAAACTGTACACAATACTCCAGATGTGGTCTCACCAGAGCTCTATACAACTTCAGAAGAACCTCTTTACTCCTATACTGAAATCCTCTTGTTATGAAGGCCAACATTCCATTAGCTTTCTTCACTGCCTGCTGTACCTGCACGCCAACTTTCAGTGACTGGTGTACAAGGACACCCAGGTCTCGCTGTACCTACCCTTACCTAACCTAACCCCATTGAGATAATAATCTGCCCCCTTGTTTTTGCTGCCAAAGTGGATAACCTCACATTTATCTATATTACACTGCATCTGCCACGCATCTGCCCATTCACTCAACCTGTCCAGGTCCCCCTGCAACCTCCTAACATCCTCTTCACAGTTCACACTGCCACCCAGCTTTGTGTCATCCGCAAACTTGCTAGTGTTGCTCCTAATTCCCTCTTCCAAATCATTAATATATATGGTAAACATTTGCGGCCCCAACACCGAGCCTTGCGGCACTCCACTCGCCACTGCCTGCCATTCTGAAAAGGACCCGTTCACTCCTACTCTTTGCTTCCGGTTTGCCAACCAATTTTCTATCCATGTCAACACCCTACCCCCAATACCAATTTCAGTCACCAGTCTCCCGTGCGGGACCTTATCAAAGGCTTTCTGAAAGTCTAGATACACTACAACCACTGGCACCCCTTCATTCATTTTACTTGTCACATCCTCAAAATATTTCAGAAGATTAGTCAAGCATGATTTCCCTTTCATAAATCCATGTTGACTTGGACTAATCCTTTACTGCTATCCAAATACTCCATTATTACCTCTTTAATAATTGACTCCAGCATCTTTCCCACCACCGAAGTCAGGCTAACTGGTCTGTAATTCCCCATTTTCTCTCTAGCTCCTTTCTTGAAAAGTGGGATAACATTAGCTATCCTCCAATCCACAGGAACTGATCCTGAATCTATTGAACATTGGAAAATGATCACCAATGCGTCCACTATTTCTAGAGCCACCTCCCTGAGGACCCTGGGATGCAGACCATCAGGCCCAGGAGATTTATTATCCTTCAGTCCCATTAGCCTACCCAATACTATTTCTCGTCTAATGAAAATGTCTTTCAGTTCCTCTATCCTCTTAGATCCTCTGTCCTCCAGTACATCTGGGAGATTGTTTGTGTCCTCCTTAGTGAAGACGGATTCGAAGTACCTATTCAACTCTTCTGCCATTTCCTTGTTGCCCATAATTATTTCACCCGTGTCTGCCTTCAAGGGATCCACATTTGACTTTGCTACTCTTTTTCCCTTAACATATCTAAAGAAGCTTTTACTGTCCTTCTTTATATGCCTGGCCAGCTTCCCCCTCATACATCATATTTTCAGCCCGTATTGCCCGTTTTGTTTCCTTCTGTTGTCCTATGAAAGTTTCCCAATCCTCTGGCTTCCGGCTACTCTTTGCTGTGTTATACATCCTTTCTTTTAGTTTTATTCTATCCCTAACTTCTCTTGTCAACCACGGTTGCCTCCTACTCTCCTTAGAATCTTTCTTCCTTTTTGGAATGAAATGATCCTGCGTCTTCCAGATTATGCCCAGAAATTCCTGCCATTGCTGTTCCATCGTCATTCCTGCTTGGATCCCTTCCAGTCTACTTTGGCCAGCTCCCCTCTCATGGCTTCATAGTCCCCTTTGTTCAACTGCATCACTGACACTTCCGATTTAACGTTCTCCTTCTCATATTGCAAATTAAAACTAATCATATTATGACCACTACCTCCAAGCGGTTCCTTTACCTCGTGTTCTCTTATCATATCTGGTTTATTGGACAACACTAAATCCAGAATTGCCTTTTCTCTGGTTGGCTCCATTACAAGCTGCTCTAAGAATCCATCCCGGAGGCATTCTACAAACTCTCTTTCTTGGGGTCCTGAACCAACCTGATTTTCCCAGTCTACCTGCATATTGAAATCCCCCATCACCACAGTGGCATTACCTTTGTTACATGCCAGTTTTAATCCCTGCTGCAACTTACACCCTAAATCCGGGCTACTATTTAGGGGTCTGTAAGTAACACCAATTAGTGTCTTCTTGCCTTTACAATTCCTGAACTCAATCCACAGTGACTCTACCTCATCAGTTCGTATGTCTTCCCTCGCAAGAGACTGAATTCCATCCCTCACCAGCAGAGCTACCCCCCTCCTCTGCCCACCTGCCTGTCCTTTCTATAGGATGTATAACCCTGAATATTAAGTTCCCAGGCCCGATCCTCCTGCAGCCATGTCTCAGTAATCCCCACAATGTCATATCTACCAACCGCTAACTGAGCCTCAAGCTCATCTACTTTACTTCTTATACTTCGCGCATTCATATACAATACTTTTAATTCCTTACGCATCTCACCTTTCACATCGATCCCTATTACACTTGGCCATACTCTCCTATCCCTTTGTGAGCTTCTTTTCCCGTTAATTCTGGGGTAATTAACCATCCCTTTACTCTCTTTCCCTTTTACTCCTTCGTCGACCATCTCATTTGACACCCCACCCCCCCTTATTCAGTTTAAAACCACCTGTGTAGCAGTGGCAAACCTGCCTGCCAGAATGCTGGTCCCCCACCAGTTAAGATGCAATCCGTCCCTTTTGTACAGTTCCCCCTTACACCAAAACAGATCCCAGTGATCTAAGAATCTAAATCCCTGCCCCTGCACCAGTTACTCAGCCACACATTCAGGTCCCGTATCTCCCTGTTCCTACTCTCGCCAGCACGAGGAACTGGAAGGAACTGGAACGAGCAAACCGGAGATAACAACCCTGGAGGTCCTGCTTTTCAGCATTTTTCCGAGCTCTCTAAAGTCACGCTGCAGAACATTCATCCCCTTCTTTCCGACATAGTTTGTGCCGAAAATGTACTACCACTTCCGGCTGTTCACCTTCGCCCTTGAGGATTTTCTGCACTCTGTCCGTTACATCCTGGATCCTAGCACCAGGAAGGCAGCACACCATCCTCGAATCCCGTCTGTTGCCGCAGAAACCCCTGTTCGCACCTCTCACAATGGAGTCTCCAACTACAATGGCGTTACCTGACGTTGGCCCCTTTGGTTTTGGCTCAACAGCCCTTTTTGCTTCGCAAGCCAGTCCACCGCTCAGTGTTTTAACGTCTTCTGTCCCGACAGCTTCCAAGTGGGGGAACCTGTTCACAAGAGGTACAACACCCGGGGACCTTTGCATTCCAAGTTTCCCTCCCTTTCTCACCGTCACCCACTTTCTCTCTTCCAGTACCTTGGATGTAACAATCTCACTGTAGGACTTGTCGAGGAATGACTCCTTTCCTTGGACGAACCTGAGGTCATCCACTTGCTTCTCCAGTTCCCCAACACGGTCCTTCAGGAGCTGTACCTGGAGAGAATCTGTCAGATTCTTACCTTTTGAGATTTAGATTGGCCGGCAGGTTTTGATTTTAGGAAATCTATCTTTCATCAGTATCTATGTGAACCAATATTATCCATGACACACAAAAGTGACTGATCAATTTTAGTTGGTTATCTTGTTCAAATAATTTGCTCAGGCTCCCTGTATGAATAATGATGGAACTTATAACATTTAAGCAGTAGTTCAAAATTTCAAAGGTATTAATACTTACAAATAAGTGGGTGCTTATGGGGCAAATATTTTAATATTAAATAGTAATTTCCAAATCTTTATGTACTTGTAGTAGAAGGGTTCGAAGGTCAGTTTATTGTCACGTGCACCAATTAAGGTACAATGAAACTCGAATTACCATACAGCCATACTAAAAAAAGCCACAAGACACACAACTACATAAAAGTTAACATAAACATCCACGACAGCGGATTCCCCACATTCCTCACTGTGATGGAAGGCAATAAAGTCCAATCTTCTTCCTCTTTATTTTCCCGCGGTCGGGGCAATCGAACCATCCGCAGTTGGGGTGATGGAAGCTCCCGCATCAGGGCGATCAAAGCTCCTATGTCGGACCAGTCAAAGCTCCTGTGGCTTGAAGCTCCTGAAGTCGGTCTCTAACCAGACACCTTGAGCTCCACGATGTTAAAGTCTGCAGGCTCCCAAGATTGGAGCACCAAGGTCGATCCCCGATAGGGATCGCCAGCACCGCAATGTTGTCCGCAAGCACCCACGGTTGGAGCTCCTGAAGTCGATCTCCAGCAAAGGCCGCCAGTTCCTCGATATTAGGCTGCATTGCGGACGGAGATACGATACAGAAATAAAATCGCATCTCCGTCGAGGTAAGAGATTTAAAAAGTTTCCCTCAAACCCCCCCCCCACAACCCCCACATAAGACAAGCTAAAGAACACTAAAACATACATTTAACACATACTAAAACACCAACAAAGAAGGAAGGGATGAGACAGACTGTTGGCGAGGCAGCATTGCTGGCGCCACCTGGTTGCAGGGGTTGGTGGTGTTTGAGATAGACAAGGTCCCAGCCAACAAAAAAAATAAAGGAAAGGCTTCCACATAGACACATCACAGAACAGATTCTCTAGCAAAGTGGTGGATGGCATAGTAGCTAATGATCTAATAATGGCTGTTGTAAGAGCTGAGTGGAAAGATGTTTGACCTAGTGAGACAACACCTGGAGTATTGTGTGCAGTTTTGGTCCCCAAATTTGAGGAAGGACATTCTTGCTATTGAGGCAGTGCAGCGTAGGTTTACACGGTTAATTCACGGGATGGCGGGACTGTCATATGCTGAGAGAATGGAGCAGCTGGGCTTGTATACTCTGGAGTTTACAAGGTTGAGAGGGGATCTCTTTGAAACATATCAGATTGTTGAGGGCTTGGACTCACTTGAGGCAGGAAACGTGTTCCGGATGTTGGGGGAGTCCAGAACCAGGGGCCACAGTTTAAGAATAAGGAGTAAGCTATTTAGAATGGAGACGCGGAAATGCTTTTTCTCACAGAGAGTGGTGAGTCTGTGGAATTCTCTGCCTCAGAGGAGGTGGAGGCAGGTTCTTTGGATGCTTTCAAGAGAGAGCTTGATAGGGCTCTTAAAAATAGTGGAGTCAGGGGATATGGGGAGAAGACAGGAATGGGGTACTGATTGGGGATGATCAGCCATGATAACATTGAATGGCGGTGCTGGCTCGAAGGGCCAAATGGCCTACTCCTGCACCTATTGTCTATTAAATCTATTGATATTCAACTTTACCTGTGAAGCCAGAATATTTCGATTGTAATGGAGTTGACTGGGCTACTGAATTAAAGCAGTGAATGTTGTGCACTTGATGGTCTATGAAACACCTAATGTTGAATTGGTCAGGAAATGCCTAAAAGCATCAATACCAAGGATTATAATAATTGGGCTAATGTGATAATCAAAACGCATGCCCAGGCTGACTGGTGAAAATAGAATGCTGAGAAACACAAATAACTCGTGCTGACCAGTAGTAGAACCTATACGATGACTTAAAAATGCTGAGTAACTTTCCAATGGAAGCCATGTGGAGGCACATTTGGATAGAAATTTTTCATTTCTGCAATCCTGAGCATCCTTGATTTCCTTTACAAAAAAGTGAGCAAATTTTCATCTGTCTCTGAAATTGTCTTCCTTAATCTTTATTTCTCCTCTTTTAAGAGGTTCTTTAAATATTTTTAGATTAAGCTCATCATTTTTAAAAGACGCATCCATTGTGCCTCATTGTTAAATGTTGCCTGTGATGGATATTTGCTACATCTGAAGAGGTTGTAGTTGTGTTTTAAAAGTTAGTGACGACATCAAATTGGAAGACTTAAAAACTTGACAGCAGCTGAGCAAAACTCGAACACCTTGACATTCATTCACAACCACCATTGTTTCGAAATGAGAATAGATCTTTCAGGAAAAAGTATGCACAGGGAAAGAGTGGGAGGATTGATTGAAATGTTTTCAAAACTAGCAGAGAGTAGATACACAGGGGTTACCTTTTGAAACAAGGCTTTGGCATGGTGCATGAGTGGCTGTGGCTGAGCCGATTGCAAATTTAGTCTGGAATGACGCATGGAGTCGACTATAGAACATCGATTAGACATTGCAAAACCTACATCAGTTTATTTTTTCAAAATGTCCAAGGAGAACATAGAAACATAGAAATTAGGTGCAGGAGTAGGCCATTCGGCCCTTCGAGCCTGCACCGCCATTCAATGTGATCATGGCTGATCATCCAACTCAGTATCCCGTACCTGCCTTCTCTCCATACCCTCTGATCCCCTTAGCCACAAGGGCCACATCTAACTCCCTCTTAAATATAGCCAATGAACTGGCCTCAACTACCCTCTGTGGCAGAGAGTGCCAGAGACCCACCACTCTCTGTGTGAAAAAAGTCCTTCTCATCTCGGTCCCAAAGGATTTCCCCCTTATCCTTAAGCTGTGACCCCTTGTCCTGGACCTCCCCAATATCGGGAACAATCTTCCTACATCTAGCCTGTCCAACCCCTTAAGAATTTACCCTTAAGCATTTAAGTGTGATATTTGATCATACTTATTGCCATTATTCTGGAGTTAAAAGGTTCTGCCAAAGAAATCTATTGATTCAAAGGCATTTCTAGCATATGTAAATAAACATTACATATGACATATACAATCACCTGCTTATTGTTATTTGCACACATGCAATCTGAGCACAAATAAGTGTCAATCCCAATACAAATGCCAATACCAATAAAGCAAGGCATCCATTTAGGGCTCTCCTCTACAAATCACTGTAGACGAGGAGCCAACAAGGACACATACATTACTGCAGCAAATTCTACACGCATCAGAATAGATTGACCATTTTCAGATTTCTATGGCTTAAAATGACGTGCAGCCTGTACTGGAACTATTAGTTATGGACAAATTTAAAGATAGAACTTGACTTTGTACACGGTAAATTAACTAAAATACAGAAGATGTTGTAAAAATGTTGCTCAAAAAATGCTGCTGATAGTCAACCAGGCTTAGTGGAAAGGTTATGCTGTATCACAATGACCAATGAATCATTATTGCTTAAAGCTGCCGCATAAAGTCAAGATCTACAATTTTTTAAATTATGAATAAATTGTGTAATGTTTAAATTCCACATTTGTTGCTTACGTATTTGCATTACTGGGTGAAGTTGCTCTGGAATCTCTCTTACTATTTGTTTTATTTTCAAAAGGCATTCAATTAGAAGCCACATAATGTATTGGTCAAATTAGGGGGTCATGGTTTTGCTGGTAATATATTATTTTGGATGATAGAAAAAAAACTATCAGGAGGAATGGATCATTTTCCGGTTGGCGGGCAATATGTGACTAATGGGATGCAACAGGGATCAGTGCTGGGGACTTTACTATCTACAATTTATATTAATGGTGTAGTTAAAGGGGTCAAGTGTGTATTGCAACCATATTTACTAGTGAAATGAGGGTCAGTTGGAAAAAAAATTGTGCAGAGGTCACAATAAGTTTGCAAAGAGATATATATCGATTAAGTGAGATTGGGGTAAAAAAAAAAATTCCAGATTAAACAAAATGTGAAACTATCAATTTTGGTAGGGAGAATATGAATATAGAATATTGTTTATTTGGAAAGAGGCCACAAAATTTGGTTGTATGATTGGACGTGAAACGGAATGTTAGTAGCAGGGAGAAAAAATAACTGGGAAAGCTAAATGCATTGAAAGATTCACAATATTTCTTCCTTGAAAGAAGGAGTTGTCATGTCAGAAGGTTAAAGCAGGCTGGGCATATTCTCCTTAGAGGTCTAAAAGTAAGACTGGTTCTTAATGAAATATACAAGAGTGTCTATTCCCTCCAAACTGAGTTCCTACAACACATTCTTTTTTCAAAATTCCAGCATCTGCAGTCTCTTGCATCTTACGAATTTGAGGAGATTTGATAAGATAACTAGTGAGAGGACATTTCTACTTGTAGACGAAGTTGGAACTGGGTATTTATGGTTTCAGATTATGTTGTCCTCTATCTAAGAAACATAGAAACATAGAAATTAGCTGCAGGAGTAGGCCATTTGGCCCTTCGAGCCTGCACCGCCATTCAATATGATCATGGCTGATCATCCAACTCAGTATCCTGTACCTGCCTTCTCTCCATACCATCTGATCCCCTTAGCCACAAGGGCCACATCTAACTCCATCTTAAATATAGCCAATTAACTGGCCTCAACTACCCTTTGTGGCAGAGAGTTCCAGAGACCCACCACTCTCTGTGTGAAAAAAGTCCTTTTCATCTCAGTCCTAAAGGATTTCCCCCTTATCCTTAAGCTGTGACCCCTTGTCCTGGACCTCCCCAACATCAGGAACAATCTTCCTGCATCTAGCCTGTCCAACCCCTTAAGAATTTTGTAAATTTCTATAAGATCCCCTCTCAATCTCCTAAATTCTAGAGAGTTTAAACCGAGTCTATCCAGTCTTTCTTCATAAGACAGTCCTGACATCCCAGGAATCAGTCTGGTGAACCTTCTCTGCACTCCCTCTATGGCAATAATGTCCTTCCTCAGATTTGGAGACCAGAACTGTACGCAATACTCCAGGTGTGGTCTCACCAAGACCCTATACAACTGAAGTAGAACCTCCCTGCTCCTATACTCAAATCCTTTTGCTATGAAAACTAACATACCATTCGCTTTCTTCACTGCCTGCTGCACCTGCACGCCTACTTTCAATGACTGGTGTACCATGACACCCAGGTCGCATTGCATCTCCCCTTTTCCTAATCGGCCACCATTTAGATAATAGTCTGCTTTCCTATTTTTGCCACCAAAGTGGATAACCTCACAATAATCCACATTATACTACCCGCCAATCCTCAGGAACTACTCCAGAATCTAAAGAGTTTTGAAAGATTATCACTATTGCATCCACTATTTCCGGAGCTACTTCCTTAAGTACATGGGGACATGAGGAGGTAATTCTTCTTTGAGGGTTATGAATGTTAGGGATTTTATACCTCAAAGTGTGGAAACTGTTGCCGAATGTACTCAAGGTTGAAAGGTTTTTATGTCATCAGGAAAGTGAAGGGTTATGATGAATAGGCAGGGAAGTGGAGTTGAAGCCAAGATGAAATTACATATGATTTGGCTGGATTGGTCTATGTGGTTTATTTGTGTTCCTATTGCTTATTAGCACTGTCTCTTGCCTAAATTCTGAAATCTATACCATTTGTTTTAAAACTTTTGACCTCATTTGATCTTTCATTTTACATGGAAACATAGAAACATAGAAAATAGATAATGAGTAGGCCATTAGGCCCTTCGAGCCTGCACCGCCATTCAATATGATCAAGGCTGACCATCCAACTCAGTATCCCATACCTGCCTTCTCTCCATACCCCCTGATCCCCATAGCCACAAGGGCCACATTTAACTCCCTCTTAAATATAGCCAATGAAATGGCCTAAACTATCTTCTGTAGCAGAGAATTCCAGAGAGTCACCACTCTCTGTGTGGAAATTGTTTTTCTCATCTTTGTCCTAAAAGACTTCCCCCGTATCTTTAAACTGTGACCCCTTGTTCTGGAATTCCCCAACATCGGGAGCAATCTTCCTGCATCTAACCTGTCCAACCCCTTAAGAATTTTGTAAGTTTCTATAAGATCCCCCCTCAATCTTCTAAATTCTAGCGAGTACAAGCCGAGTCTGTCCAGTATTTCTTCATATGAAAGTCCTGACATCCCAGGAATCAGTCTGGTGAACCTTCTGTGTACTCCCTCTATGGCAAGAATGTCTTTCCTCAGATTAAGAGACCAAAACTGTACGCAATATTCCAGGTGTGGTCTCACCAAGACCCTGTACAACTGCAGTAGAACCTCCCTGCTCCTACACTTAAATCCTTTTGCTACGAATGCTAACATACCATTCGCTTTCTTCACTGCCTGCGGCACCTGCATGCCTACTTCCAATGACTGGTGTACCATGACATCCAGGTATCGTTGTATCTCCCCTTTTCCTAATCGGCCACCATTCAAATGATAGTCTACTTTCCTGTTTTTGCCACAAAAGTGGATAACCTCACATTTATCCACATTATACTGCATCTGCCATGCATTTGCCCACTCACCCATCCTATCCAAGTCACCTTGCAGCTTCCTAGCGTCCTCCTCACAGCTAACATTGCCCCCCCCAGCTTCGTGTCATCCGCAAACTTGGAGATGTTGCATTCAATTCCCTCGTCCAAATCATTAATATATATTGTAAATAGCTGGGGTCCCAGCACCGAGCCTTGCGGTACCCCACTAGTCACTGCCTGCCATTCTGAAAAGGACCCGTTTAGTCCTACTCTTTGCTTCCTGTCTGCCAGCCAGTTCTCTATCCACCTCAATACTGAACCCCAAACACTGTATGCTTAAAATTTGCATACTCATCTCTTATGTGGGACCTTGTCGAAAGCTTTCTGAAAGTCCAGATATAACACATCCGCTGGTTTTCCCTTATCCATTCTACTAGTTACATCCTCGAAAAATTATATAAGATTCGTCAGACATGTTTTACCTTTCATAAATCCATGCTGACTTTGTCCAATGATTTCACCATTATCCAAATGTCCTGTTATTCCATCTTCAATAACTGACACTAGCCGTTTCCCCACTACCGATGGTAGACTAACTGGTCTGTAATTCCCCGTTTTCTCTCTCCCTCCCTTTTTGAAAAGTGGGGTTACATTAGCTACCCTCCAATCCTCAGGAACTACTCCAGAATCTAAAGAGTTTTGAAAAATTATCACTAATGCATCCACTATTTCTGGGGCTACTTCCTTAAGTACTCTGGGATGCAGCCTATCTGGCCCTGGGGATTTATCGGCCTTTAATCCATTCAATTTACCTAACACCACTTCCCGCCTAACCTGGATTTCACTCAGTTCCATCTCATTTGACCCCCTGTCCCCTGCTATTATCGGCAGATTATTTATATCTTCCTTAGTGAAGACGGAACCAAAGTAGTTATTCAATTGGTCTGCCATGTCCTTGTTTCCCATGATCAATTCACTTGTTTCTGACTGCAAGGGACCTACATTTGTTTCAACTAACCTTTTTCTCTTCACATATCTATAAAAATCTACTATCCCTGATTTCCCTTGTTATCCACGGATGTACTACCTTCCCTGATTTCTTCTTTTGCCAAGCTGGGGTGAACATTTTTTGTAGTTCATCCATACAGTCTTTAAATGCCTTCCATTGCCTATCCACCGTCAACCCTTTAAGAATCAATTGCCAGTCTATCTTGCCCAATTCACATCTCATACCCTCAAAGTTACCTTTCTTTAAGTTCAGAACCCTTGTTTATGAATTAATTATGCCTCTCTCCATCCTAATGAAGAACTCAACCATATTATGGTCACTCTTGCCCAAGGGGCCACACAGAACAAGACTGTTAACTAACCCTTCCTCATTACTCAATACCCAGTCTAGAATAGCCTGCTCTCTCGTTGGTTCCTCTACATGTTGGTTTGGAAAACTATCCCGCATACATTACAAGAAATCATCTTCCTCAGCAGCCCTTCCAATTTGATTCATCCAATCTATATGTAGATTGAAGTCGCCCATTATAACTGTTTTACCTTTGTTGCATGCATTTCTAATTTCCTGTTTGATGCCATCCCCAACTCCACTACTACTGTTAGGTGGCCTGTACACAACTCCCACTAGTGTTTTCTGCCCCTTAGTGTTTTGCAGCTCTACCCATATCGATTCCACATCTTCCTTTCTTTGTGTTAATCTCCTCTCTAACTAGCAATGCTACCCCACCTCCTTTTCCTTTCTGTCTATCCCTGAATATTGAATATCCCCAGATGTTCAGCTCCCAGCCTTGGTCACCCTTGAGCCATGTCTCCGTGATCCCAACTATATCATATTCATTAATAACTATCTGCACATTCAACTCATCCACCTTATTACGAATGCTCCTTGCATTGAGACATAAAGCCTTCAGGCTTGTTTTTACAGCACTCTTACCCCTTATACAATTATGTTGAAAAGTGGCCCTTTTTGATTTTTGCCCTGGATTTGTCTGCCTGCCACTTTTACTTTTCACCTTGTTACCTATTGCTTCTACCCTCATTTTACACCCCTCTGCCTCTCTGCTCACACATTTAAGAAACCCACCACCTCTTATTCTCTGTTTATTATATTTTTCTTCTTGCCCCCCTACATGTTGGGTCTGGGTGCTTCCCTTCTCCGCCTCCTGCCTCACACACTGTCTACTAGCTTTCTCTATTTCAGTCCCTCCCCCCAACCATTCTAGTTTAAAGTCTTCCCAGTAGCCTTTGCAAATCTCCCCTCCAGGATATTGGTCCCCCTCAGGTTCAAGTACAATCCGTCCTTTTTGTACAGGTCACACCTTCCCCAAAAGAGGTCCCAATGATCCAGAAACTTGAATCCCTGCCCTCTGCACCAGTCCTTCAGCCATGCATTTATCCTTCACCTTGCTCCATTCCTACTCTCACTGTCGCGTGGCACAGGCAGTAATCCTGAGATTGTTACCTTCGCGGTCCTTCTCCTTAACTCTTTTGTGAAGTAATATGCATGTTAATTAAACCTTTAAACTTTGACAACATATTTATATAACACACACAGATAAAATCAAAACATCAGCATGACACATGGTGTTAAATTTGAGACTGAAATTTGTGACTCAATCTAAGGTGTGAAACTTTAAGTAAATAAATGATTCTTAGTTTCATAAAGTTATTACCAGATACCAAGTACTGTAAATAGTTGATTAAAATCAAGACATAACTCAGTGTGAAGTGTTTCTGCTTTTTATACTGCCGCTGTACTGAACTAGTATTATTAGGCTTAAGGTGGTCAATTAATAACATTAAACCCAGTGCTCTACATTTTACTTGTTTTCACTTGCCATTCAATGCAGCACCGAGAGTGTATCCTCATCAGAAATACTATCTTTTAGGAATTTAAACGGAGTGTTATACTGTTACCTCTACCTTTAGCAATCTTCCGTTTCAGGTGCAGGTGATAGCAGAACATGGCTTTGAGATATCCCGACCAATTTCCTCACCAAAATTTCAGCTAATTTCTGAATTAGTTGACCTGGTCTTTATCTATTGTTACTTGTCGCAGCTTGCTGTGTGGAATTTAGTTGCTGTGTTAATTTCATTACAAGTGACTACATATCAAACTATATCCCAATTTTACAAATGTTCTCATATACAGGACCCAAAATCATATTCCAAGAGTCCTCTTAATCTGGACGCATGAAGCGACGTTGACCACCTATTTCTTACATTCTTACCTTCCTTGATTGTTGAATTTCATGGCATTCTAGCTCCCGAAATGTCACCTTAATCTACACAATCCGGATTTGTGGGAATGTCTTTAATCCGAAAACCAAGGATTGCTGATGTTGGCACTGAATGTTGTCTATAAATTGAATTTAAAACTCTGGATGTGGCCCATTTGATATACCCAAGTGGCATCTTGTGGAAAAATCAATGCCTTTGGGGGACAGATTTATATTGCACCCTTCATTGAGACATTCCAAGTATTTCAGAGCCTAGGGAACATTTTTGAAGTGCAGTCAGTGGCTTGGCTGAATATAAATAATGGTTTAGGAAATAGCTGTTACCCAGCTGAGTGTTTGTTCATGGGTTGATGGCTGAGAAGCTCTATTTGTATTCGGTGGAGCATTTGTAATTTATTTGAGTCTTGGATTGGGGCTGGGTTTGTTTGCAATTAGAATTGGCAAGGGTCTTGAGATGGCGTTGGCTGCTAGGAAAGTGATCAATGTTCAGGACAGGTTTGAGCAAGAACTGTTATGGAACCGGTAATCGATTCATAGGGTATGATTGACAGTTGGGATGATGGTGGGGAGGTATGATCAACAGTCAAAGTATGGTAGTTGAATCAAGGCATGCAATTAGCCGTTGAAACAGTGTGGGGGATAGGATAACACTTGTCAAGATTACTTAAATTGGGTGCTGTGATTGATAGCTGTGAGAAGGGGTTGGGGGCTGTTGGATGGGGTTGGGCCGTGCATTGATATGAATGTTGGTTGACTCAAAGTCTGTGTTCCTTGTATTATTAGAACATTTACAATTCACATTCTCAGATTTTCAATTTTATTTTTATTTTCAGAATATTTGAATAGTGTATCTGAAAATGTGACAATATGCAATGCAATTTCCAAAGTTATCTATAGGTTCTGACGTTTTATCCAGGAACCAACGATATATTTGAGATTCAAATCTATCAAAAGTTGTCATAATTTTAGTGGCACTATTACCAATTTTTTTTTTTTCCCCACAACCTCTCTTTGTTTAGAGTTAAAGGCCTGTCCCACTTACGCAACCTTTACAGGCAACTGCCGGCACCCGTGATAGGTCGCCGAAATTTTCAACACGTTGAAAATTCAGCGGCGACCAGAACGACACTACGACTCTTTGGAGACCTCTCCCGACCATACAAGCTGTATTGTCGTGAGGTCTCCTATGGTCGTGAGAGGTCACCCGCGACATGTCGACAGGGGTCGCCTGTATGGTCGTGAGAGGTCTCCTATGGTCGTGAGAGGTCTCCAAAGAGTCGTAGCGTATTTCTGGTCGCCGCTGAATTTTCAACATGTTGAAAATTTCGGCGACTTATCACGGGTGCCGGCAGTCGCCTGTAAAGGTCGCGTAAGTGGGACAGGCCCTTTACCAGTCAACTATTGCTTTTGAACACTTAAGGTCCAATTAATATTTTTTGATTATTAATGTTTTCTTCATCATAATATATTAAATGGTAGAAGAAGAATCTATTTTAGGCTCCAGCAGCTAAATTGTTATCTTTAATATTCTTGGAAGAGAGATTGTGGACCAGGAGTTTGGGAATTCCGTCATGCACTTTTCTTACAAGCTACAGTATATTGTTCATTCCATTCAAAATAATTTGAGGTCTGTGCTCCCATTGTGCAAAGCTCTAAATCAGGAACTTCAATGTCTGAAGAAGGGTCTCGACCTGAAACGTCACCCATTCCTTCTCTCCAGAGATGCTGCCTGTTCTGCTGACTTGCTCCAGCTTGATATGTCTATCTTCGGTTTAAATCAGCATCTGCAGTTCCTTCTTGTACATCAAAGATGAAAATCTACTCCCCAGAGTAAACATTAAGCATTCCCAAAATAGGTATGGAAAAATCCAGTAAAGTGGATTGTTAGCTTGTTACCTTTTGTCGAGAAAACAAATTATGTTTAGCAGTGATTATAATTTGTAAGCTAAAAGGAATTGCACATTGAATGATTACAAATTTGACTGGATGACAATGATTTTTTTTCAAGGGTCAAGTCAAGAGTGCTTTATTGTAAAAATTGTCTTTTGTCTTTGCACCCTAAAATATATGTATTTAGTGCAAGGACAAAAACTATGCCCCGAAGCCTATGTAGCTTGAAGCTTAATTGGAGGTTGCAGTGTTTAATACCCTGATGGGTGTAGGGAAGAAGCTGCACGTTACAGCTTTCAGGTTCCTATCCCACCTTCCCGATGGCAGGAGTGAAATGAGATTGTAGCTACCTGTTTGAGGCAATGACTCCTGTAGATCCCTTCGATGGTGTTCAATAATTAATATAATTTCTTTCAATTATTTGTTTAACATTCATGCAAGAATATAGATGCAGAATTGCCATCTTATTTTCAGATGTTTGGGCTTTAAGCCCAAAATAAATGTTATGTTCCAGAGATTTTTAATACACACTGTGAAGTGCTGCAAAAATCTAACACATCAGATGTTAGAGATTCACAATATGATTGCGTAATAAAGCGCAGATCACACTAGGTTTATCACTAATTATGTGTTACAGAATTTATTTTATTTTATAATCTATGATTCCATGTTATAATTTGACTATCTATTTTATGAGGTGTTTTCCTCCTGTCATTAGGGCAGGTATAGTAGATATAAATATAGTTTTACAAAGGTTATTTCCTAGGCTGCTCAGTGATATTCCTGTTGATTCTAAACCAACCTTGAAGCTTAAATTAAACCCAAGTTAACATAGTAAAATATTATATTTCATTATTTTATTTACATCAACCCATCTTATCCAAATATTATAATTTTGCATCCAAATATGCTCCTGTGTGAAGTATTGATGATATAGTTTCTACTATTCAGTCACATTTATACACATCCACTGATTCTTTTAATCTACAAGGTGCATGCTTTAGTGATAAAGAAGGAACTGCAGATGCTGGAAAATCGAGGGTACACAAAATGCTGGAGAAACTCAGCGAGTGCAGCAGCATCCATAGAGCGAAGGAGATGGGCAACGTTTCGGGCCGAAACCCTTCTTCAGACTGATGGGGGGTGGGGGAAGGTGGGGGGGGAAGAAAGGAAAAAGGAGGAGGAGGTAGGAAGGGGAGGAGACAACAAGGGTTAACAGAATTGAGAGAATTCGATGTTCATGCCATGAGACTCCCCAAGCGGAATAGGAGGTGCTGTTCCTCCAATTTGCGGTGTTGCTCACTCTGGCCGTGGAGGAGGCCCAGGACAGAGAGGTCGGATACGGAATTGGAGGGGGAGTTGAAGTGCTGAGCCACTGGGAGGTCGGGTTGGTTAATGAGGACCGAGCTTTAGTGAAGTCATTCCAACTACCAATTCAGGAAATAGTTTTGTAGAGACATGGGTTGTTTTTAGAAATTCAAGGGGTGGAAGCAGGACAAATAAAATTGAAATCTAATAAGTCTCTTATGACACTAATATTTTAAATCGTGTAAATAAAAATATGTATATACCTGTTTCTTTGATGGGCACTCCAGTAATATCTGAGCAGTATGCTGGGTCATTATTCTTAGTGTGTGAAAGAGATTATTTTGAACAAAAATTGGATACAAGATTGGCTTGGTATTATGGGGTAGCAGGGGATGACGAATAATTCATTTTTTGATTGGAAGTCTGTGACCACTGGTACAACTTGAGGATTGGTGCTGGTACTTTTGCCATTTGAGAAACTTATGGGCCGGTCCCACTTACGCATCTTTTTCGGCGACTGCCGGCACCCGTCATAGGTTGTTGCAGGTCGCCAAAAATTTTCAACATGTTGAAAATCCAGCGGCGACTAGAACAAGGTACGACTCTTTGGGCGACTGCTCACGACCATACAGGCTTCACCCCGCAACATGTCACTGGCGTGTCGCCTGTACGGTCATGAGTAGTCTCCTCAGTCGCCCAAAGAGTCGTAGTGTCTTTCTGGTTGTCGCTGGATTTTCAACATGTTGCCGTAAAAGTCGCGTAAGTTGGACAGGTCCATTAGTAAGTCTGTGGATGACATGGAATTTGATGGCGAGTTGTCTGAGGTTACAGGATGATATAGGGGAGCTGGAAAGGTGGGCTGAGCTGTTGTTTAAAGAATTGAATCCTGATAAGCAGAAGGTGCTGCACCTTTGGAGATCTTATATGGGTAAGAAATACACAATGAGTGGTATACCCCAGGGAATATTGTGGAACAGGGAGACCTTGGTATACAAGTCCAATGATCTTGTAGGCAGCTGGTAAATAAAGTAGTGACGAAGGCAGACAGGATATTTGCCTTCATTAGATGGGACATAGATTATAAAAGCAGAGCGTTACAACTTTATAAAACCTTGATTATTTTGCATCAGTGTGCAGTTCTGTTCACCATATTATACGAAGGATATCACTGCAGAGGGTAGAAGAGATTTACCAGTGTTGACTGATTTGAGAATTTCAGTCATGACGAGATACATGGCAGACTGATGGGGGATTTGATATAGGTATACAAAATAATGAGGGGGGTGGATAGTAGGAAACTCTTTTTCATTGCTGAGGGATTGGGGAAGGGATGGAAAAATTGGAAGGGATCCAAGGAATAACATTTCACCCAGAGGCTGTTTGGAATCTGGAACTCACTGAATGGGCGGGCAGCAGTTGCAGCTACTTTAATGGAATAATAAGTGACTGTGAGAGGGAGATGTTTCCGGCAGCTTCCAGTGATGATGTCACAATGACTCTCACAGTCCTCCAGTCACAATGGGATCGCATTTACACACGCTGCCGTGAACATTCCGACAACCGAAAATGACATCACAATGTGATTCTCTATATTGGCGCGACCAAGTGCAGGCCAAATGGACTTCTCCTGCACCTATTTTCAATGTTTCTATGATCGTTTTGCTGAACACCTCCGCTCAGTCCGTCTTAACTTACCTGATCTCCCGGTTGTTCAGCACTTCAACTCCCCTCCCATTCCCACACTGACCTTTCTGTCCTGGACCTCCTCTATTGTCAGAGTGAGGCCCAGTGCAAATTGGAGGAACACCACCTCTTATTTTGCTTGGTTAGTTTACACCCCAGCAGTATGGACATTGACTTCTCTAACTTCAAAAAGCCCTTGCTTTCCCCCTCTACCTCCTCCCCTTCCCAGATCTCGCACCAGTCTTACTGTCTCAAACGACATTCTATCTTTGTCCCGCCGACTCCAGACATCAGTCTGAAGAAGGGTCTCAACCTGAAACGTCTCCCATTCCTTCTCTCCAGAGATGCTGCCTGTCTCGCTGGGTTACTCCAGCATTTTGTGTCTACCTAGGGTATAGTCAAAATGGTTGTATATGTGGGAGATCTTGTCTCATGAATTTAGGTTTTTTGAAGGAGTAACAAAGAAGGTTGATGAGGGCAAGGGCGTAGATGTTGCCTTTACAGACTTCAGCATGGCCTTTGATAAGGTTCCACATGGTAGGCTGCTTTGGAAGGTGATATAATGTGGGATCCAGGGAGAGCTAGCTGTCTGAATGTAGAATTGGCTCCATGAAAAGAAGCTGAGGGTGGTGGTGAAAGGTCGTTTTTCAGACTGGAGGCGTGCAACTAGTGGTGTGCTGCAGGGATTGGTGTTGCGGCATTGATGTTTGGTGTTTATATTTAGAAATTTAGATGAGAATGTACAAGGCATGATTAGTAAGTTCTATGGGCAGAATTAACCCATTCTGCCCATCAAGTCTACTTCACCGTTCAATCATGGCTGATCTATTTTTCTATCTCAACCCCATTCTCCATCCTTCTCCCCATAACCCTTGACACCCTTACTAATCAAAAATCTTGTCAATCTCCGCCATAAAAATATCCATTGACTGCCTCCACAGCCGTCTGTGGCAATGAATTCCACAGATTCACCACCCTCCGACTAAAGAAATTACTCCTCATCTCTTTCCTAAAGGTATGTCCTTTTATTCTGAGGTTATGGCCTCTGTTCCTAGACTCTCCCCTAGTGGAAACATCCTCTCCGCATCCACTCTACCCAGGCTTTTCATTATTCAGTACGTTTTTTTTATTTTTTAATATATCTTTATTTATTAGAGGTACATCAGTGTACATCCCATATATAGTATTACAATCATTGTACCCCTTAATTTTTTAAAGCTTTAGAAAAGAAAACAAAGAGAAAGAAATATCAACAGAGAAAGTAGAAGAGTGAAAAAGAGTTGTGAAAGTGAAAAAGCGTGGCAGAGGGAAAGGGAGCCCTTGGGCGAAGAGTTAGAGAAAGAAGATTAAGAGATAGACCCTGAATGGGAGAAAAAAAAGGGAAAGAAAGAGAAGGAAAAAAGAAAAGCCAGTTACTTTATTATAAACATCTCGCAAAAGGAGTCTACCAACTCGACAGTTTTTCTTCCCCCTTTACCAAGACCCGACACCGGTACTTTTTTGAGGTATTCTTGCACCTTATCCTTGTAGTAGATTTATAAATGCAGACCACGTCTTATAGAAACAGTCTGATTTTCCTGCCATTCGGAGTCTCATATCTTCCAAATGTAGTGTTTCGAACATAGCTGAAATCCACATATTAACTGTTAGTATAGGAGTATTTTTCCAGAATTAGCTTTTTTCCAGTTATTAAACCGTATTCAAATAGAGTCTTTTGAAACACATTTAATTCAGGGCTATCTTACGATGTTCCAAAGATAATCCAATCTGCTTTTGGAGTCAGTTTTATTTTAAATACTTTTGTGAAAATTTCAAATATTTCAGTCCAAAATTTTTGAATTTTTGTACAAAAGACAAATGAGTGCGCTTGGAAATATTTAAAATACTGATTGCTTCCCAAATTGTATTTTAGTTGTAATTGTTTAAATGATAATAGTTTTCCCATTTCATACAAATCTCCGAAGATTTTAATTCCGGCTCTTTCCCACTGTATAAATGCTTTATCTATAGTTGAAGGTTTAAACAAAGGGTTTTTACCAATAGGAGATGAGAGAGATAAATGTCTTAATTTTAAATTGTGTTTTATTTGTTTCCAAATTCTAATTGTACTGTGTATAATTGGATTTTTGTTGTAATTTGTATTATTCATCGTCATTGGTGAAAGGATTGCTCCAATATTGTAAGGAGAGCATTCCTCTTTCTCCATAATAGTCCAATCCGGTTGCTGGGGAGAATTATCCAGCAATTGGATCATGTTTCTAATATTTACAGACCAGTAGTAATACATAAAGTTGGGGAGTGCTAATCCCCCTACTACTTTGGGTTTATTCGGATGAGCTCTTTGTATTCTGTGGGATTTAAAATCCCAAGTAAAATTTGTGATATCTAAGTCCAGTTTATTTTTAAACTTTTTGGGTAAGTATATTGGAATAGATTGGAGCAGATGTAAGATTTGTGATATAAAAATCATTTTTATGGCATTTATTTGGCCTATTAAGGACATCGGAAGCGTTTTCGAAAATTTAATCAAGTTATTTAGTTTCTTAAGTAGAGGGTTATAATTTGCGTCAAACATGTCTTGATATCTTCTAGTAATTTCGATACATAAGTATTTAATTTTTTCCATAGCTATTTTGAAAGGAAACTGTAAAAGATGTAAGTTTCAATGAGGTCCCTCCTCATCTCTCTAAACTCCAGCGAGTACAGGCCCAGTGCCTACAAACACTCACCATATGTTAACCCAATCATTCCTGGGATCATTCTCATAAACCTCCTCTGGACCCTCTTCAACACCCGCACATCCTTAGATATGGGGCCCAAAACTATTCACAATACTCCAAATATGATCTGACCAGTGCCCTGCAGAGCCTCAACATTATATTCCTGTTTTTGTATACAAGCCCTCTCGAAATAAATGCTAGCATTGCATTTGCCTTCCTTACTACCGATTCGACTTGCAAATCAACTTTTTTGGAAATCCTGCACCACATTTCCAAATCCCTTTGCACCTCCAATTACTGAATGAAGTTTGTAGATGACAATAAAATAGGTGGTATTGGATACAGTGAAAATGGTTATCAAAACTAGAACAGGATTGTAATCAGCCGGGCAGTGGACTGAGGAATGGAGTTTAATCCAGGTTAGTGTGAGATGTTGCATTTTGGGCTGTCAAACCAGGGCAGGTCCTTCCCAATGCATGGTGGAAACCTGGGGAGTGTTGTGGACGAGAAGCATCTAGGAGTGCAGGTACATAGTTCCTTGAAAGTGACATCAGTAGATAGGATGGTAAAGAAGGGTTTAGATACATTTTCTTCAGTCATTCCGTTCTTGTGCTATACTGCTCTATGTTCTATGTATTCGCTACCTCAATACCATATTCATATTCCTACCATTATTAACTTTATGGCTTTTGTGTCTGTCTAACCCCTTGCCAATCACAATCAGTCACAATCACAATAATATAGGTGTGTTACCTTCAGCGGCGCTGCAGTTCTGTCACTGGCCGTGTGCTCAACTTTGGCACCTTTGAGAGGGGGGTGGGTTTAAAATGCGTTTTTTCTTCAGACTATTTAAATCCATTTTGAACAGGCTGTTTAGTTGCTGAAGAAAAATCGCTTTGACTGCCGTTTTATTAAGTTTATTAAAATTAGCGTTGGATAATTTAAGATCAGGAGTAAAATTAAAATTATCTTCTAATGCTGTCAACGCCGACAACGGGACGGATCTCACGTAGGGGACAAGGCAAGGTACACCGTTTATTTTTTCATATAAACTTGCTTCTTAGGATGCCTTTAATCAAAATTTCACATTGCGAAAAGGTGACTTAGGACCCATACGAACAGGCAGTATTAAATTCACCGCAACCGCAATGTTCCAAACGATCGCGTTCCACATAATCCCACTCGCAAGATGATTAAAATGGCCATTAATTTACGGGAATTAAACACTAAATTCCTTCCATTTGGCCTATAAATTCATGACAATGAGATTTAAAAATCATGTTATGTTGTGAATTCTTGTGTGAATGTTATTTGGACACTTAGGCTTTTTAAAAATGTTAACTTTTTCTTAAGAAATGGATTGATGTTTAGATCTAGTAATTGAATTTTGTAATTAGCTACAATTAGATAACTAACTAATTATATGCTTTAATTTCAGGTCATCCAAGTAAGATTGTTTCATATTTGTTTCGGAATGTTTCAATCTATAATAACTGAACATTTAATTCAGTTCTCTTAATTTTTAAGAAAGTTATGGGTCACAAAACACATTTTAACATAAAGATCCACCACAGTGACTCCACATTCCTCACTGTGATGGAAGGCGGAAAAAAAGTTCAATCTCTTCGATTAACTCTCCCGCGGTGGGATGCCTCAAGCCCTCCGTTGACGGGATGATCTTGACTCCCGTAGCCAGTGGAGGGCCCTCTGCGTTGAAGCGATCAGCTCCTGCATCGGGGGGGATGTCAGCTCCCCCGTGCCGGACAATCGAATTGCCTCAATGTTAGAGATAATTAAAACATTTTAAAATCAATGCCTCTTTGACAGAAGACAATACTTTTGCCAACTTTGCCTTCTGTCAGTAGCTCTCTTTGGGTGTTCCAATAACAGGGGTTACAGACTGTGACCATTGCCTAGTGGGGTACTACAGAGATCATGACTTCAGCCTCACAATGGACAATATATTTTTGAAACATCACATGATATTTCTAACTCTGCCAAATATACTAAAATGGGTGAGGTTGTATCTTGTGGGAAGATACAAAGTGTTTTCTAAAAATTGAGACCAAACGGACGAATGGATAAATCTCTGATACATGCGGTGTAACGTGGATAACGTGAATGTCTTGATACAATTACATATGGTCTTGTTGAGAAATGTGCTCCGGTTTGTTTTATGTGGGAGGAGGTGGAGGGGTCGGGGAAAACGTTTTTTTTCAGTTTCTTACCTTTCCGGAGATGCGATTAATTTTCGGATCACATTCTCCGGTCGATGGAGCTGGAGGCCTCCTTGGACTGACTTTGGGCCCCACCACAGGGCGTGGACTTACATCAGAGTCAATCCCTTGCCTGGGATCGCTCCAACCGCGGCCTGCGTACTTTTCATCGGGCACTCGCAGTCTCGGTAGAGGCCGTGGATGTCGGGAGCTCCAACCACGGAAGGTTCGACCAGCCCCGGCGCGGCTTCAAACTCAAAGCACTTAAAAACGAATTAAAGATATTAAATATGGGATCTCATTTACATTTAAAAAAAAACTCCCTTTAAAAAAAATAGCAGCGTTCCACCATTACATCACAATGGGATCTCATTTACATTTTTAAAAAAAATTCTGTTTTAAAAAAAACAGTGCTTCCACCTCACAATGACATCAAGGGGGGGTTAGGGCGGGGAGAGTGGTTATGGAAGAAGGGAGGGAGTGACTGAGAGTAGGGGAAATGAGAGGGTGGGAAACTGGAGGGAGTGGGGGAGGGGAAGGGGAGAGGGAAAAGAAGAGGGAGGGTGAAGAGAAGGGGAGGAAGTGCTGGGGATAATGGGGAAATGGATGAGGATAGGGGTGGGAAGAGGAATGGTGAGGCACACTTGGGGAGGGTTGCCGTGACTCGTGTCACAACGGGGATCTCTGGCATCACAACGGGAACCTGTCAGCCACACTTGCGCAGTTGAGGGCTATGGGTGAGTGGTGGAATATTACGTTCGGGGACCAGCCCTCCCACGTGCAGGGACCCAACGGTTCCCACTTGCTTCAGTTTTAACTAAAACCATATCATGAATTCACCATCTCTATGGATTTTTGAGTTCGTTTATTAGAATGCTGTTTTGTAAGATTTTTTTAATACCACTAATCTGTTGAGTTGAAAATGAGTTTCTCTTCTGGTTGCAAGTAAAGTAAATTTAGATAGCATTGAAGAAACCCAGTTCAAAGCAGGTTTAAAGTGTGAAACAGTTTATACGTGGCCAGATCTTGCATGTAAACATCTGTTAGGGACATCTGTGAGGATCAGGAAATATATAGTTTTAAAAATTGTTGTCTATAATTTAAAAGTCAAGGGTTGTAGTTTAATTGACTGTCAATGTTCTTAATTGGGTGCTGCCCAAGCCAGTACATGTTGTTTTTAGTATATATTGACATTGACAAGGGAATACAAGAAAACCTTAATTGATGTTGACTGAAATGAAATTGCTCTGTGAGCATCCACCTTTCATATATTTTGTCAGAAATGTAAGATAATCAATAATACAGTATGTTCAGTTCCAGATTAGATTACATTTATTTTGATTCGGAGCATAAACGATGCATCAAGAATGATCAGGAAGGAATTTTACAGAAACACCTATCCACTGTACTGCTCTTTTTAAAAGCAAAAAATCGGAACCATTTTGCACTGTGTTTTAAATCCCAGTTTGGCAATTACATTCCACAGCAGTATTGGGTACACTTTACATCTAACTTATTGTCACGTGCACCGAGGCACAGTGAAAAGCTTTTGTTGCGTGCTAACCAGTCAGTTGAAGATAATATACACTTACAATCAACTCATCCATAGTGTACAGGTACATGATAAACGGAATAATATAAATAACATTCAGTGCAAGATAAAGTTCAGTAAAACGCAATCAAAGTTAGTCCAAGGGTCTCCAATGAGGTAGATAGTTCAGCAACGCTCTCTAGTTGTGATAGGATAATTCAGTTGCCTGATAACAGCTTGGACCTGGAGGTGTGCATTTGAATCTGGAGGTGTGCATTTTCACCACTTCTATACCTTTTGCCCAATGGGAGAGGGGAGAAGAGGGAGTGGCTGAGGTACGACTTGTCCTTGATTGTGTTGGTACTCTTGCTGAGGTAATGTGAGGTGTAATTGGAGTCCCTTCAAAGGATGTGAGGTTGGCATGTGTGATGGTCTGGGCTGCATGCACAATTCTCTGCAATTTCTTGCAGTCTTGGATGGCCGCATTTGGAATATTGTGAGCAATTCTGGGCACCATATCTGAGGAAGGATGTGCTGATTCTGGAGCGGCTCCAGAGGAGGTTTACAAGAATGATTAAAGGAATGAGTACGTGAAACTATGATGAGTGTTTGTCGGCAGTTACGCGGTGGAGTTTAGAAGAATGAGGGGGAACCCTCATTGAAACATCCAGAATAGTGAAAGGCTTGGATAGAGTGGATGTGGAGAGGATGTTTCCGTTGGTGGGAATGTCTAGAACTAGAGGTCATAGCCTCAGAATTAAGGACATTCTTTTAGGAAGGAGTTGAGGAGAAATCTGTGGAATTCTTTCCACAGAAGGCTGTGGGGGCCAAGTCAGTGGATATTGTTAAGGCAGAGATAGATAGATTCTTGATTAGTACAAGTGTCAGAGGTTATGGGAAGGCAGGTGAATGGGGTTAGGAGAGAGAGATAGATCAGCCAGGATTGAAGGGCGGAGTAGACTTGATGGGCCAAATGGCTTAATTATATTCCTATTCCTTATGAGCTGTTCCCAAACTCTGAATTCGCCAATTGAATTGGATTTTTACACCCACGACTGTGCAGCTAAGTACAAGGAGTAAAGAAGAGGGCTGTGGACACATCCATGCGGAGCAGGATCAAATTAATGAATAGATGGACTTCTAGAGTGGTTATCTCTGGGTTGCTTTCAGTACCTCATGCTAGTGAGGGTAGGAACGGGGAGATAGGGGATCTGAATGTGTAGCTGAAGAGTTGGTGCAGGGGGAAGGGATTTCTTCTGTACAAAAGGGACAGGTTGCACCCTACTTGGAAGGGGACTAACATTCTGTCAGGCAGTTTTGCTAGTGCTACAGAGGTGGGTTTAAACTAAACAGTGGGGGGGGGGGGGGGGGTGTGTCATAGCCATGCAGCTAACGAGAAACAGAGTGCAGGAAAGGTCACGTTTAAACTAACAGGGCAGGGGGATGGAACCCAATGCAGGGAGATAGAGGACCATAAAAGGACAGAAGCAAAAGGTAGAAGGGAGTTAAGAAAAACAAACCTGAAAGCTTTATGCTTTAATGTGAGGAGCATTCATAATAAAGTGGATGAATTGAATGAGCTGTTAGTAGTTTAGGAATATGATATAGTTGAAATTACAGATACATTGGTCCAGGGTGACCAAGGCTGGGAGCTGAACATGCAGGGGTATTCGATATTCAGGAAGGATAGGCAGAAAGGAAGAGAAGATGGGGTGGTATTGCTGGTTAAAGAGAAGATTAATCCAATAGCAAGGAGAGACAGTTGCTGGGATGCTGTAGAATAGTAAGATTAAACGAGAACTTACCAGTTTGAAGTTTGATCGTTATTTTATGAGGAGTTATGATGAGCGATTACGTGAAGAAGGCTATCCCCACGGATTTGTGTCAATCTTCAATGCAGCGGTGTGAAATCACAGAAAAGTGTTGTTGAACTAAAATAAGATTAGAGTTGACTAGAACTTACAGAAAGATTGTTATGTTACGAGGGTCTGGAGCGGAGGCTCACTCTTCATAAAATAACGATCAAACTTCAAACTGGTAAGTTCTCGTTTAATCTTACTATTTTACTTCGGAGTCACGTGAGTGATTACGTGAAGATTTTGAAGCTCTGTGATTTCATGCCATGGAAAAAAACGAGTCCACACAGGCACGACTGCATCAGTTGACCACAGATAAGGGAAACATTCATAATGCATACATACATGACAAAGATTTAAAAACATGCTGATACTGATAAATGAACAAACAATAATAACAGTAACTCCTCTCATCCGAGGGAAAACTATAAAATAGAATCTAAAATAGAGTTGGCAAATACCCCTGGTCTGGCAATGGGTTAAAATAAAATGTTGGATACCTCGTACGATAGACCATCCTGCAGTTGACAGGTTGTGGTCCAGAGGACCGCACATAAAGGGCCTGTCCCACCAGCATGCGACTGCATGCGGTGAGTGCGACCTACCGTGGTCGCTTGAGCCGTACGGCCTCGCGTGGCCAGTCCTACGTCGATCGCCGGAGTTGTGCGGAGCTGGTCCCGACATCGCGCAAGGCTCCGAAAAACTGACAGTGTTCAAAATCCCGTGTGGCATCGGCCGACAGGCCTGCAGCCGCATCGAGGATGTTCGCAACGTCTCGACGTCGTACGCAGCGAATTCCCAAATTCACTTGGCCCGCCTCCTGCCCAGCTGATTGGTGAGTGATGTCGGGACCAGCCCCCGCACAACTCCAGATGCTCCGCGGTTCGAAGTGGAGCCGGCCCCGCGAGGCCGTACGGCTCAAGCCACCACATAGGTCGCGCTCACCACATGCAGTCGCATGCTGGTAGGACAGGCCCTTTACCCTTGCTGCTGGTGTTCTAGCAGCCCTATGGAGTGAGATTAGAAATCAGTATCTACTCCTGTATAAACAAAAAACCTTGCATAACCACCTGGAGATGGTCTGAACTAGTATCAGAGCCTCTAAGGCTCTAGATGACCTTGACATAATGTTGTAAATGTGTGACCACATGTAACCGAAGGTGCATGGGGTATGTAAACATGAATTATGATATTGTAAGTGTAACGATCCTGTCCATTCGCTATTTTTGGAATGACTGGACCTGTGCGCTGAGGGCAGCGCCAGGGAATAACCTACCTATGAGAAACGTACCAAAGATAAAGATATAGCTGGAACCCCAGGGTGAATAAATGTTAACACACTGTCAATATCACAGGAGCGGTCTTCTCAGATTCTGTAAAGCAATGAATTGATTAATCATGTAGAGGCTGGTTCCCCGAATCCCAGGCTGAACCAGCAAAGTTTTATGTTTAGAACCCCATATAGGGTTATATTATTATTCCCAATATTTGCGGGAAACCATGGCCGCAAGAGAGGCTAGTCAGAGAGTACGAGAACCCTGAATGCGGAATCTTGCTGAATTATTGCAAGCCCCGACTGATGAGGCAAGATGGAAAAACCACATAAAAGAACATTCCTCCCCCGTGTAGCGAGAATGAGCCTGCATGCAAACATATCGATATTGGGTGCCATAGATCCTAAAATGCTTTCTGATCCAACATCCATACTGTGTTGTCATTGATTTTGCATGATGATACACCAGTGCCGAAAAAGATTGGGTAAATTATGACAGGATACTTTGACTTTATTGCATCCATGTGACTAACATATGCCACCACCACAGTGTATCAACATGGAACTGATCATGCAGGTTTTGCATATTCGCACAATAACCCTTTAATCCATAGTATGCACCCAGTGTCTATAGGTAGTTGATACCAATAACTGAAGAATTGGTGATCCATTCAAATCCCATCCGCCTTCGTTACTAGAGATGGCATTCGTGATTTTCCATCTTTGAGCTCTAGCATCTGTGAGTAATATAACTGAAGATTATTTGACCAAAACTACTGGAGCAATGCTGAATATAGTTCGACCACCATTGTGACTTTGGTAGCTTCAGCTGATAATAGCATAGATCTGTTAACAATGACCTATATGGCACTTGAGAGGTTACTACTTGCACGTTGAAAGTTCTGATAATGCAAGGCCCAATTGCACAGCTGAAACACAGCTGCTATATTACCAATTACACTTGATAAATAGAAGACTGCTTGATAACAAGGTTGTTACAAGCTTCAATTGATTACAATCTGTTGCCCCAGGGCAGAGTCACAGATAAATTAATAGTTAAAGGTAAATCCGATAAACAATAACTTCCAGTTGGTATCAAATTAAATTTGACTGGATGGCTGAAAACAGTTGATGTAAGCAAAAACACAGCTTTAGAAATATCCTCCAGATCAATTTCAAATATCTCCGGTGATTGCCTGTGAATGGGACCTAAATACTATGCATCTTTGAGATTGATGCATGCCATAAAGATCCTAAGGAAATCAGTAGTTAGACAGTAGAGAAATTCCATATACTGAAAAGCTATGTTGCACATGGGAGTTAAATGAAATATGAACCGACATCCTCCATCTTTCACAATGAACAGGCCATGCCTGCCATAATTCCGTGCCTGCCTTGAATGCAACTTTGGCCATACTACTGGCCTGCCTTAAAACTGCTCTGGCCGTAATTCTGAGCCTGCCTCGAAATACAACTCTGGCCATATTTCCAAGCTACCTCGAAGGCTATCCTGGCCGTAATCCTGAGTCTGCCTCGAAAGTCAACTCTGGCCCAAATTCCAAGCCATGCTTGGTACCCCTGTATCCTGTGTAATAATTACCCATCACATGTTATTTTAATTTGTACAAAACAAGTGTAAATATTACCAACTTGTAAATGATCCATTTACCCTATGTTTCGGAAGAACGAGACCCACCTACCTCCATGGTTACCCGTGGTCTTATGGTAAGCCCAAAGGCTCCTGATGTGGGTTCTATTCCCATCCTTGATTGGAGAGTAGGAATGGTAGTGTATGTGAATTCCATATTCCTGAGACCGGCTTGGCCCAGCATTCAATCGGCCATCAGCTTCAGTGAACTGCTTACTGCCGATGAGGCGTGGGGGTGTCATCGCCGATACGATGGTTTCATTTGATAGCTCTGTTGACTGCCGGCACTTCTAGCGTGAGGGAAATCTGGCCCCTTCCGGGTTTTCTGCCTCTTCCCTTGCGAGTATATCCTCGCATTCCCCTCCACCGAGAGGGAGACTTGTAGACCGTCCTGAGACAGGTGCTGCTGCAGGCCCCTGAGGATATCTATGCTGACATGGCCCCTCGGACCTATATCAGGACATGACTCTGGGCCCGAGTGAAAACTGACCCCTGATGCTCCCCTCCTCAGAGAGGGAGACATTGTGCAGCCCTGACACAGGTGCCGCTGCCAGCGGGTTTTTCATAAAACCTGCTATGGTTCCCCCCTTTCCTGGGGGAACCATAGCAGTCTGTGAGTTGCTGACCCCATAGTGAGTGACTGGGTCTCGAGACCAGCTTACTGCCAGTTTTCCCCTTATTTGGGGAGCCCTAAGCGGCCTGGGAGCTACTGACCCCATTGACAGAGACTGGGGTAGCGAGACGGGCTTACTGCCAGTCTGACCGATTTATCTAGGAAGACCCAAGCGGTCTGGGAGCTGCGGACCCCATAATGAGTGACTGGGGTTGCGAGACCGGCTTACTGCCAGTCTAACCCCTTTTTCTGGGGAGACCATAGCGGACTGGGAGCCCATACTGGGAGAAAACCCCCACTCGCATTCCCCTCCTGGGTGTCGCTGACCTCCTTGTCAGCAACTTGGGAGCGAACCCGATGGCTGCCGGCTACTCGCGCTTCCGTGGTCCGGACGGGGATTTCCCCACGGTCCATAACCGGTTCCCCGCGGCCCGTTGAACTTCGTCCCGAATCCAGCAGGCAAACTCTGTGAGGAGCTTCCTGCAAAACAAAAAACATCCCTAGAAATAAGTTTAAACTTACCTTCCAGGTTTAAACTTACCGCTGGCAGGAGCAGCACGCCCACCAGTTAGTTGGTGCGCAAGGCGTCAGACATAATGACGCGCATGCGTGGGGACAGCCTTCTTCACGTAGTCACTCACGTGACTCCAAACTAAAATCGGTATGGGTAGAACTGTGAAATTGCCAAGGGCAGAAAACGCTTGTTGGAGTGGTGTACAGACCAGCAAACAGCAGTTGTGAGGTTGGGGATAGCATCAAGCGGGAAATTAGGGATGCGTGTAGCAAAGGTACAGCGGTTATCATGGGTGACTTTAATCCACATTTAGGTTGGGCCAACCAAATTGGTAACAGTGCTGAGGAGGATTTCCTGGAATGTATACAGGATGGGTTTTTAAACCAATATGTAGAGGAACCGACTAGAGGGCAGGCAATCCCAGAATGGGTACTGTGTAATGAGGAAGAATTATTAAGCGATCTTGTTGTGCAAGGCCCCTTGGGCAACAGTGACCATAGTATGGTGGAATTCTATGTTAGGATGGAGAGTGACATGGTTAACTTAGAGACTAGGGACCTGAAATTGAATAAAGGAGACTTTGAAAGAATGAGATGGGAATTGCCCAGGATAGATAGGCAAATTATACTGGATTGACAGTCGAGATGCAATGGTAAAGATTTAAAGACCACTTGGATGAACTTCAGAAATTGGCGAAAAAAAAAACAGAATTGGGAAGGCAGCCCAACCGTGGCTGACAAGGGAAGTCGAGGATAGTTTTGAATTCAAGGAAGAGGCAAATACATTGGCCAGAAGAAGCGGCAAACCAGAGGATTGGGAGAAATTTAGAACTCAACAGAGGAGCGCAAATGGGTTAATTAAGGGGGAAAAAGAGCATGAAAGAAAGCTTGCGGGGAATATAAAAACTGACTGGAAAAGTTTTGTTAGGTATGTAAAAATACATGTCCCTTACAGTCAGAGACTGGTGAATTTATAATGGGAAACAAGGAAATGGCAGAACAGTTAAACAAGTACTTTGTGTCTTCCTTGGTGAAGACAGAACCAATCTAATATTATAATAATATCTTTTATTGTCATTGCACATATGTGCAACAAGATTTGGTACGCAGCTTCCATCCGATGTCATAACTTAAACAACTGATAAAATTTAGATTTAGATACCCCGAGAAACATGATTTATAAAAAGAACAGTAAAACATTCTAAAGTGCAAATGTGTCTGTGCCAGGTCGATGTGACCATCCGAGGGAGACAGTTTATGGGGGTGGGGGACACTCAGCAGGGCCGGTTCAGAGCCGCTGTAGCTCTGGGGATGAAGCTGTTCCTGAGTCGGGAGGTGCGGGCGTAGAAGGCCTTGTAACATCTGCCAGAAGGTAGGAGTTCGAACAGTCCATTTCAAGGGTGTGAGGAGTCTTTGTGGATGCTGACAGCCTTCCTGAGGCACCGTGTGTAGTAGATGCCCTCCAAGGCTGGTAGCGGTGTCCCAATAATCTTTTGCACTCTGTGGATGACGCACTGAAGAGCTTGTAGCAGCACCAAATGTGGTGAATAAAGGTGAGACGTCAGGTCGGTTCAAACGGTTGTTTATTCAGTGGTGACACGTTAGGTGGGTGTGCTAACCATATTACTGTGTTGCTGTAGCTGAGCGAGGTTGTTCACTCGGGCTCAGCTACCGGTTCACTCCTTAAGGTCTCGTGATGAGATGACTTTAAGTACCAGGACACTCCCTCTAGCCCATGACGTCACGTGCCCACCCTCCTATCTCCTGACGAGGGTTTGAGCATAAGTGGCCCATGTATAGGCTGATGCCACAGGACCCCCCCCTCCAGAACTGGAGGAAGGAATAGCATGGCTGAGGGCGGCTCCTGCATGTGGGTCTGGGACACCCCGGGCGTGGGTCGGGACGGAGCTCTTCACGGGTGCAGTGACGCTCTGCGTGGGCGATCCCGAGGTACCGAGGGGTGCGAGGAGACCGATGCAGAAGCCGCCGGACGGAAGAGACACGGTCGCATCTCCTCGACCAGCTAAGGGAGAGTGTCCTGTGTTATGCAGCCGCCAGCAACGATGAGGGGGAAAAAAAACGAAATAAAATAAACAAACTAATTTCTGAGCCGGGCGTGGAAAAGCAGTGAACACAAATGAGCAGTAAAAAGACAAATTACAGTGCAATCAGTGTCCAAAGTTCAAATTGTCCAGTGTTCATAGTGCAGGATAGTGTTGCAGTGACAGCCTCCGGCCTGCATGAGGCGCTGTTGCCAGTGGTCAGGCTGCAGGGACTGCATCCGGCTGGAAGGTGGCGCTGTGGACGGCGGTGAGGCTGCAGTGATGGCATTTGGCTGGAAGGTGGCACTGTGGACGGCGGTGAGGCTGCAGTGACGGCATCCGGCCGGAAGGTGGCGCTGTGGACGGCGCTCGGGTAAGTTCGAGCTTCTCTTCCGGCCGGGGCGGCCATTTTTGTAGTCGGGTTGGCCGCTTGTTTCAAGATGGTACGGCGGCCATCTTCCAGGCCGGCTGAAGCGGACTTGTCCAGCGATTCAAGACCGGTGAGGAGCAGAAGGGCGTCTTCGGTGGTCGCCCAGGTAAGCTCGCCCTATCAGGTGGCTAGGCCCTGGCCAGCGGCCAGCGGGGCCAAGCGCGGTGCAGGGCGTGGAGCCGTGGCCATGGTGAGGCCTGTTGCGGTGCTGGGTCTGGAGCGGTGAGGCCCGGTGCGAGTGAGGTGTGGCCGGTGCAGGGCCTGGTGCGGTGGGGCCTGGTGCAGGGGCTGGAGCCATGTTCGCGGTGCGAGGCCGTGTCCGTTTTCGGGAGCTGGAGAGCGGCAGGTACTCTCTCTCTGCTCCCAGGGCCATCGGGCATGTGTCGGCCTTGCTGTGGGCAGGAGGCTGCTACGCTCGCAGCTCCTGCAGCAGCTGGTGGGGCAGCGGCGGCTGGTATAACCTCTCCGTTCCGGTGGTCGGCTCCGGGCAGGTCATGCGGAGAGCTCTGTGGCCGTCACACAAGGCCTGGAGCGGTGTGGGGGTTGGAAGCGGGGCCTGGGCCGTTGCTGGGAGTGGGAGAGCGGTGGCAGCCGCGGCTTCTCAGCTCCGGTGAGCAGTAGCTGGTGGGGAAGAGGTGCCATACCTCACTGCAGGGCTGGGTTGGCGGCAGCGTAGTTCTGCAGGGCTGGGCAGCCGGCTACAGACATCTGGTCTCCCGAGGCTGCCTGCGTCAGGTGTCCAAATTTCAATTCGAACAGTCCGGGGTCACCAATGTAGCGGCACCAAACGTGGTGAATAAAGGTGAGACATCAGGTCGGTTCAAACGGTTGTATATTCCATGGCGACACGTTAGGTGGGTGCGTTAACTATGTTACTGTGTTGCTGTAGCTGAGCGAGGTTGTTCACTCAGGCTCAGCTACCAGTTGACTCGTTAAGGTCTCAAGACGAGATGACCTTAAGTACCAGGACACTCCCTCTAGCCCGTGACGTCACGTGCCCGCCCTCCTATCTCCTGACGAGGGTTCGAGCGCAAGTGGCCCGTGTATAGGCTGATGCCACAAGCTCTCCTCTCCGCCTCCATGCAGCTGAGATACCACACAGAGATGCCATATGTTAGTATGCTCTCTGTGGTGCAGCGGTAGAAGATTGTGAATCTGTGGAATTCTCTGCCACAGAAGGCAGTGGAGGCAAATTCATTGGATGTTTTCAAGAGAGAGTTCGAATGAGCTCTTGGGATTAAGGGAATCAAGGGATATGGAGGAAAAAGCCAATATAGGATACTAATTTTGGATAATCAGCCATGATCATATTGAATGACGGTGCTGGCTTGAAGGGCCGAATGGCCTATTCCTGTACCTATTTTCTATGTAGATCATTTGATGATCTGAGAAAATCTCTGGATAGTTTGGCTGAGATCAAGAACTTTAATGGAGGATTTCTTAGTTGGAAGAATAATACATAGAATATAGAACAGTACAACACACGTTCAGGCCCAACAGACCACATAATCAGTGCGGGAAATGATGCCACATTAAACTAATCCCCACTAGAAATGATCAACATTCTCTAAATCCCTGCATATCCATGTGCCTACCTAACAGTCTCCTAAATGCCACTATCGTATTACTATCATATCTGCTTCCACCACCACAATGTTCCTCCCATCTTAAAGCTATGCCCTCTAGTCTTTGACATTTCCACCCTGGGAGAAAGGTTTTAATTGCCAGCCCTATCTGTGCCTCTCATTATGTTTACACACTTCCATTAGGCCTCTTCTCAACCTCCAATGTTCCAGAGAAGGCAATCCAAATTTGTCCAACCTCTCCATCTAGTCAATACCCTTGAATCCAGGCAGCATTCATGTAAAGCTCTTCTGCACTCCCTCCAAAGCCACCCACATCCTTTGTGAAATGGGGTAAACAAACCTGCACACAATACTCCTAATGCAGCCGCTACTAAGCATATAATAGTAAGATTAAATGAGAACTTACCAGTTTGAAGTTTGATAGCTATTTTATGAGGAGTTACGATGAGGGATTACGTGAAGAAGGCCGTCCCCACGCATGCGCGTCAATCTTCAAAGCAGCGGTGTGAAATCACAGATAACAGTTGTTGAACTAACATAGTAAGATTATAGATGACTAGAACTACCAGATCATCGTTAAGTTACGAGGGTAGGGACCAGAGGGCACATAATCCCTCATCGTAACTCCATACAAAATAACGATCAAACTTCAAACTGGTAAGTTCTCGTTTAATCTTACTATTTTACTTTGGAGTCACATGTGTGACTACGTGAAGACTTTGAAGGTCTGTGATTTCATGCCGTGGAAAGACGAGTCCACACAATCACGACTGCATCAGTTGACCATAAATGAGGGAAACATCATAATGCATGCATACATGACATAGGTTTAAAAACATGCTGATGCTGATAAAGAACAAACAATAATAACAGTAACATCTTTCAACCGAGGGGAACTATAAATTGAACCTAAATATTGTTGTCAAATACCCCTGGTCTGGCAATGGGTTAAAATAAATGTTGGATGCCTTGCTTGTTAGACCATCCTGCAGTAGATAGGATGTGGTCCAGACGACCGCACATAACCCTTGCTGCTGGTGTTGTAGCAGCCCTAGTAGAGTGAGATATTAGAAATCAGTATCTACTCCTGTATAAGCCAAACCTCGCATAACCACCTAGAGATTGTCTGAACTAGTATCAGAGCCTCTAAGGCGCTAGATGATCTTGACGTAATGATGTAAACGTGTGACCACATGTAACCAAAGGTGCATGGAGTATGTAAACATGAATTATGATATTGCAGGTGTAATGATCCTGTCCATTCGCAATTTATGTAATGACTGGACCCGTGAGCTGAGGGCAGCGCCAGGGAACAACCTACCTATGAGAGCTCAACCAAAGATAGAGATATAGCTGGAGCCCCATAGTGAATAAATGTTAACACGATGCCAATGTCCAATACTTCCGTGTACTTGGGCCTTGAAGAACTTGTGTTAATGATATCCTAAATAGTGGACACCAGATGGTGAAACCCGAGAAAGCGGGTCCCACTTGCTGCAGCAACTATGAGGAGAAGCATGTTGGGTACAGTTAATGGGACTATAACTTAATTTATTGTCAACAACCCATAGAAGAGAACTCTAAGACGTCAGTGTTCGTGCCGTATTATACGTAACATGACATTTAACAGAAAAACACTTCCCATCTCCTGAAGAGGCAAAGCACTGCTTTTTTCGGTTGCTATCCCTGCATTCCACAGTGAGATTATTCCCAACATTTGCGGGAAACCATGGCTGCGTAGGCCAGACAGACAGTACGAGAACCTGAATGTTGCTGAATATTGCAAGCCCCGACTGATGCGGCAAAATGGAGAACCGCATAAAGGAACATTCCTCCCCTGTGTAGTGAGAATGAGCCTGCATGCAAACATAGTGATAGTGGGTGCCACAGAGCCTTAGATCCTAAAATGCTCGTGATCCAACATCCATACTGTGTTATCATTGACTTTGCATGATGATATACCAGCGCCAAAAAAGGTTGGGTAAATTATGACAGGATACTTTGGCTTTATTGCATCCATGTGACTAACATATGCCATCACCACCGTGTATCAACTTGGAACTAAGCAAGCAGGTTTTGCATATTCACACAATAACCCTTTAACCCATAGTATATACCTCGTGTCTTTAGGTAGTTAATACCAATAACTAAAGAATTGGTGATTCATGCAAATTCCACCCGCCTTCGTTACTAGAGATGGCATTCGTGATTGTCGATCTTAGTTCTAGCACGTGCAAGTAATATAACTGAAGATAATATGACCAAACTACTGGAGCAATACGGAATGTAGTTCGACCATCATAATAACCATATTAGCTTCAGCGGTTAATAGCATAGGTCTCCAGGAATCCAGGCGTCACATCTTACAACATACTTGGTGTCACCCTTGAAGAATCCAAACAAACCAAGTATCTTGGCATCAAATTGCAGAATGATTTACGTTGGAATGGTCAGACTCATCATGTAACAGTGAAAGCAACAGGTGTCCTAAACTTCCTGAGGCGCAACTTCCATCATTGTTCAGCTTCTGTCAAGGAGAAGCTGTATTTCACCCTCGTTAGACCTCATCTGGACCACGCAGTTGCAGCTTGGGACCCATACACAGCTAAAAACATTTCATCCATCGAACGTGTCCAAAGACAGGCCGCTCGATTTGTTACTAGCACATACGAGAGAGAAGCGAGTGTCACCAAACGTCTGAATTCTCTGGGTGGAACCCTCTTCAAGACAGACGTGAAGCTCACCGTTTGACCTGTTTTTACAAAATGTTAAATGGTCAGCTAGACATAGATCACAAGACCTACACCAACCCCAAACCAATTAGGAGCAGACGAGGGCATTTGATCCAATTTGTGGTCCCAGCCTCAAAGACAGATGTGTACAGCAATTTGTTCTTTCCACACACAATTAAAGCATGGAATAATCTCCACCAAGCCACGGTTGCCCAGCCAGATGCAACTAAATTTAAAGTGGCACTTTCTTCCCAATAACCCTCTCTGGCTAAACCCCTCCCTTCACCACCTCCAGTTTAAATTCCAGTTGGAATATTTTGGAGGACCAAGAACCAAGGTCTGTTAACAATGACTTATATGGCACTTGAGAGGTTAATACTTGCACGTTGACAGTTCTAATAATGCAAGACTCAATTGCACAGCTGAAACACAGCTGCTATAGCCAATTACCCTTAATAACTAGAAGACTGCTTGATAACAAGGTTGTTACAGGCTTCAATTGATTCCAATCTGTTGCCCCAGGGCGGAATCACAGGTAATTACTAGTTAAAGGTAAACCCGATAAACCACAACTACCAGTTGGTATCAACTTAAATTAGACTGGATGGCTGAAACAGTTGTTTTAAGCAAAACTCAGCGTAAGGAATATTGAAAGGACTTACGTGACCCTTCCCGTACACTCTACTTTCACCGTCTTAATTACAGCGCCAACCTTCCTGTTCATCGTGGTGTGTGTCTATCACATTGGCTTTGCACCGTGTGAATTTCACTCAGACAGTGCTCGCCCCGCTTGCCCTTTCCTCCACCTTAACGGTGTGTGTGTGCCTGCATAACGGGCTGGTGAAGGAAGTTTGTGTGTGTGTGTGCGTGTGTGTTCCACTCTGACAGCCACAGTTCCAGTCGCCGGTTTTTCAGCCGACTGCTGGCAAATTGATAGTTGACGACAGTCGACAGGCCCATAAAGGATAGAAGGGGAACCAAGTTCTATGTGATATTAAATTTTAAAAAAAGCTTGTAGATACTTCAAATCTAGAAATGCTCCACAGGTCATGTTGAGCTGCTCCACAGCAATAATAAGTGCTGCCAATTTTCATTAACGTGGGAATCAATTTACCCACAAAAGTGTCCCCAAGCAAGAATAAGAAAATTATGAGTACTTTTATTTTTGCTAGTTTTGTTTAAATCATAAACCAGATTAATTGTTTGTTAATCTCATCAAAAACATCCAGCTACATGCATCAGTATTGGACAGCCCAGATTGCATGAAGACATTTCTGAAAAAGAGTTTGAGAGTACAACCCACTAATTAAAGATTTTAGTTTTAAAGGATGTGCAGTATATCTCTATGCAGGATGGTGGTCTATATTCTTGAATTTTATTCTGCAATAATACAGCACCATTCAAGTTTGGTTTGTAAAGTGCAGAATGTTATTAATTGTCCTGATGGCATTTTTCTAACTTCAGCAATCGTATGATATTATAAGAGGGTTTGTTTGTTTTGGACCTTCAAGTTTATCTAAAGGATGACAATGAATATTTCTACTTGCTGGGATTAATGCTATGACGTTTGCTTACAATGATATTTGACCATCGTGAAGAGAAAATATGTCATGAAACTGTTCTAAACATTTGATGAAGGAATGCAAATGGTATTCAATATGAACATCTGGGGTAAAACACAAGTGGCAAGTAAGAACAATAGGTTTTGGCAATTAATATTGCTGATGACAGCAAAGAAATGCAGCACATGTGATTGGATTGGCTTTCCTCTTACACAGCAAAAACCATACTTTAAAAAAATGTGCTAGTTCAATTAAAGCATGGAAATGGCGTAGAATTAGGATATGTAGTCAGCGTTATTAGTGTTGCCATTGGTTTCTAACTTTATTTGTAAAGAATAAGAACATATGGTCCACATTGAAAGTGGAACGAAGGTTTGGATATGATTATTCAGTCGGGCTCGCTCTCCACTCACTGTTGAACTTTTATTAACAAGAGGCAGTGGATTTGGATGTACAACTTAAAATAACGATGTGCTAGTTGAGGACGTGTATCGGCTTGATTATGATGGTTCTACAAATCATATGGAGGGTTTACTTACTGTGAAAAGAACTGAAGAAAGCTTGGAAAATAAGGTGTATGAGAACTGTCGCAAGAACATTAACTTCAAGACAAGTGGAGGGTGAGAGCATAAATTAAAAAATACATTTAAAACTCACTGGCCTTTATTATTTCAGCTGAAAAATGGCTTCTCCAACAGTGCATCATTCCTTCAGTACTACACATGAAGCTTTGGCATAGAATTTGAATCTGGAAAGTTGTGATTCAGAAGCAAGAGCAATACCACTAAACCATGTGCAGGATATTCACTGGTGCGTTGGAGGATTTAAATGCAGGACGTTTACAGATGTGTTGCCTCATAATTTGACTGACGAAGATAAGATTTATGGAGAAATGAAGAATAATCTATGCAGGCGTTTAATTTCTGCGATGGTTGTGACATTTGTTTCCTGAACGTGGCAGGAGTATTTTGGAGGATTGCCAGTAAGCGAATGGAAAGACCGTAACGGTAGTGACCTCGCGCCAACATCACCAAAACAACAACATATCGTTTTATCGGAAATTTAAGAGAATAAATTCCCAAAGCTTTCCCAGATCAGAATTGGAGGCCTGCAGAGACCACGCAGGATTGTGGCAATGGATAAGTTCACAGTGACTGGAAAGGCTAAGACATTTTAAATTTAAAGTATTGATTGCAGAGGTTCTGTTGTAAGTAGACATGATGCATTCATCTGTATGTTATAGGGTTACAGGGTTTTGATGGGGTGGTTGCCAGCAGATGATCGGGACTAAATGAGATTTAACGAGGCAAAAAAAAACATGGTCTTGGCGGGAGATTGTCTTGGCAGCTTAGACAACAGACAATAGGTGCAGGGGTAGACCATTCAGCCCTTCGAGCCAGCACAGCCATTCAATGTGATCATGGCTGATCATCCACAATCAGTACCCCATCCCTGCCTTCTCCCTATATCCCCTGACTCCGCTATCTTCCAGAGCCCTATCTAGCTCTGTCTTGAAAGTATTCAGAGAAACTGCCTCCATCGCCCTCTGAAGCAGAGAATTCCACAGACTCGCAAGTCTCTGTGTGAAAAATGGATACTTAGCTTAGTGTCCATCAGCCACAGTTTTTGTTCCTCATAAAAGCATGACATTTGTGGTGAGTGAATGAATATTACCAACTCAAAAGCAGAAATAAAGCTACCTATCAAAGGAAGTTTTTATTCGGTGCATTATTTCCCATAGTTAATATTAGTAGTTTAGTCCTTGCTTGCCAGAGGTGCACCAAGAGAACTTGATGCTTTTTAGATTGGCCCCAATAAGTGCCAGAATTCTTGTCATCAATGTGTACATTGAAATTGTACATCTTTGAATCAACCCCTACTACATTCACGCTAAATTCAAACTTTGATATTGCTTGCAGGGGTGATTCTTCAGTAACTGTCTACTTTGATGTCCCGCTACTTAGACGCTGTATATAAGGAAAATCTGTAATTCTATCCCATTTCATCTTTTTCAATAATGTTAATAAACATAATCCTCATAAATAGAGATTAAACCCTAATGCCCCTGTCCCACTTAGGAAACCTGAACGGAAACCTCTGGAGACTTTGCGCCCCATCCAAGGTTTCCGTGTGGTTCCCGGAGGTCTTTGTCAGTCTCCCTAATGGTCGAAAGTGGTTTCAGTTTTAAAACCGGTAATTTTTTTGTCAAAGCCGGTTGCGATGCTAGTTGAAGGTGGTTGCCGGAGGACAAAATCCTCCGGGAACCCTACGGAAACCTTGGGTGGGGCGCATAGTCTCCAGAGGTTTCTGTTCAGGTTTCCTAAGTGGGATGGGCATAAATGAATAAGGTGTTATATTTTAAAGTCTTTCCCGATGTCGTGGGGGGGGGAACAAGGGCTGAAGAGGGCCGGGCTGGAGAGGGACACCGTGTCACAGGAAGAGGCGACGGTTGCAACAGGCCTTTGTGTCCAGCTGGAGATGGAGATGGAGTCCGGGAGATTGGGGAAAGTGACAGAGATGACTGTGACGGACATGACGGATTGATATCTCCCGCAGCCGTCCTCGATGGCACGGAGGATTAGGTCCCTGGGTATTCTCACTGGGTCCTTATGCAGCGTCTGCCTCCATCCCCTTTCCCCACTCCCCCCCACCCCCTCTCGCATTCCCAGTCCCCACGAGTGTTCCTGTTCACTGGGAGTGACCCTGCTCACCGGGAGTGCCCCGGCCCGTTAGTTCCGTTAATTGATCCACGGGATAATTGCTGGGATTCCTGTCCATGTGCATAGTTTGCAGATGACGTGAATAGCTCTAGCCCTAGCCTCTGTGCCATCGAGGCCAGCTGCAGGAGGTATTAATCCCTCATGTCCGTCACGGTCATATCTGTCACTCACCCCGATTTATAATTTTATCAAGAATTAGAGGAATTTTTTTAAGGGTGATAAATATTTTAATTATTAATTCCTACCGTTTAAAAGTATTTTCATTTCAGATCGATCCCCATTAAATAAATATGCCGACTTTAAATTTCACAAGTAACCATCGGGACATGGGGTTTTCCGGGGGGGGGGGGGGGGGTCATCGGACATCGGGGGGGAAACAAAATATATAACACTTTATTCATTTAAGGTTCAATCTTTATTTATGAGAATTATGTTTATTACCAATATAGAAATAGAAGAAATGGGATAGAATTATGGATTTTACTTATACAGCATGAAAGTAGCGGGACACCAAAGTAGCGAGTTACTGAAGAGTCACCCTTTAGTCATCTCCATTACGTGACACTCCAGAACTTGATTATCTCCATCAAGCCGAGTCAGATCCGCCACATGAGTATTTTATACTCGTAATGTGTAAAATAATACAACAATTACCATAATTATCAATTATCAAGCCAAGAGAGTTTATTGTCATGTGTCCCAGATAGAACAATGAAATTCTTGCTTTGCTTCAGCACAACACAATATAGTAGGCATGAATAGAGAACATGTCAGTGTCTCCATATACCATGATGTAAAAATATACACACATCAATAAATAAGCAGGTAAAGTGCAAATAAACAGATAATGGTCTATTAATGTTCAGAGATTTGTTTCAGTTGAGTTTAATAGCCTGATATCTGTAGGGAAGAAGCTATTTCTGAACCTGGACGTTGCAGTCTTCAGGCTCCTGTACCTTCTACCTGAAGGTAGCAGGGAGATGAGTGAGTGGCCAGGATGGTGTGGGTCCTTGATGATGCTGCCAGCTTTTTTGAGGCAGCGATTGTGATAGATCCCCTTGATGGTAGGGAGGTCAGAGCCGATGATGGACTGGGCAGTGTTTACTACTTTTTGTAGTCTTTTCCGCTCCTGGGCGCTCAAGTTGCCGAACCAAGCCACGATGCAACCAGTCAGCATGCTCTCCACTGTACACCTGTAGAAGTTAGAGAGAGTCCTCCTTGACATACCGATCTCCGTAATCTTCTCAGGAAGTTGAGCCGCTGATGAGCTTTCTTAATAATTGCATCGGTGTTCTCGGACCAGGAGAGATCTTCAGAAATATGCACGCCCAGAAATTTGAAGCTCTTGATCCTCTCCACCATCGACCCGTTGATATAAACGGGACTGTGGGTCCCCATCCTACCCCTTCAGTTCCTTGGATTTGCTGGTGTTGAGGGACAGGTTATTGTGCTGGCACCATTTTGTCAGTCGGTCGATCTCACATCTATATTCTGACTCGTCCCCATCATTGATACGCCCCACAACAGTGGTGTCGTCAGCGAACTTGATGATGGAGTTCGCACTATGAACGTAATTTATAAATGAACAGTATGCTTCTGCCTATTCATCTGAGTTAATATTGTTTTAAAGGAAGTTGGTGAAAAGTTAGGTGAAGGTTACCATTCATGCTAAAAATCACCACTTTTTTTCAGCAGTAAACTGTTATGAAGGTTTAAAATCACTGCGTTAGACTGAAAAACTATTTTTGGTGGTTTATTTGAGGAAGATACTCCATAATTTGAAAGACAAATTTGATTTTATCAGTTTTATTAAAATTTGATTAAATCAGTTATATTTTACAGTGTTGTTCATCATAAAAATATGATATGACTGAATGCAATGGGCAACCTGGAAAAAGAAGAGGAAAAAATAAATTTAATTCTCTAAAAGATTGCGCCAAACATATCTCCCACAGTAGAGATGTTCATCGATGTGAAAACATTCAAAGTTGCAAAAATTTAAATTTTATAATCTGGTTTCCAAAAGCTTCAAGGTAGACACTTACTGACAAATCACCCGTAGACACAAAAAGCTGGAGTAACTCAGCGGGACAGGCAGCATCTACAGAGAAGTCTAGGGACAAGTGTTGCGAATTAGCCTTGGCTAAAAACACTGTGATGCATACATCAGATGACTGTTTCAAGTGTATCTATGCTTTTGTATCTGTCCCTATTAAATAAACCTCAATCAATCAGAAGGAATGGGTGACATTTCGGGTCGAAACCCTTGTTGTACTTGTTGCTTGTACTTGTTTTAAACCGTCTTTCTCAGGAGACCTTCGATTAGATTGCAGTCAATGGTGAATTCATATTTGGCTCAATAGAAGCAACAAGACTAATGAAATGGTTAATTGCACAATTTCTTTAACTCAACCTTGCTGAGTGTTTATTGTAAAGTTTGCCTTTCTCTGTAATTTTTTCAAAAATACATCTTATCCTTGCGCGAAGTATCTTGAGTATGATGATCCTTCAATTTAAATGATTTGCAAATAATTCACTTCAATTGAAGGCAGATAAGGAAAGCTTGTAAAGGTAACATATCAAAATGCTGCCAATTTTAGACAATGTAGTCTTTAGGCTTTAAAACAGGAAGGGGGAGTGGATAAAATGCACATTTAAAATTACATTTATTTACATTATTTTGATGAGAATAGCTTTTGGATCGCAAAATCCAGAATGAAGAGACAGAAATAACTGAAAGTCTGCATCTCACAGAGTTGTACAGGTCAGTAATGAGATCTTTGGCCATCATGTCCATGCTGATCTTTTGCTGTTTGCACTAATCCCATTTGCCCACATTCAGATCATATTCTTCTTTGCCTTGCCTTTTAAGGATCTGTCCAAATCCCTCTTAAACGCAGCAATTATCCAATTTCACCATCTCCTCTGGCAGCAGTTTCCAGATATTGACCTTTATGTGTGTAAAAAAAAAAAACTTACCCCTCAGATCCTCCTTAAAACTCCTTCATTTCACCTTAAATTGGTGCCTTCTTGTTTTTGACACCCCTGTTATGAGAAAAGCATTTTGAACATCTAGCCTATTCATATCCCTCATAATCTTATATTAATCAGTCAGCATGTTAGGCTGGTTCAGAATATTATAACACATGGGATCCAGGGTGAGGTTGCCCACTGGATCCATCATTGACTTGAAGTTACGATACTGGGTGTGGAGAGGAAGACAGCTATTTTTCAGACTGGAGCCTTGTAACAAGTGGTATGCCACTAGGATCAGTGCTGGGTCCACTGTTATTATTTAGATTACAGATATAGATGAACAAGTAGGTGGCATGGTTAGTAAGTTTGTGGATGACTTAAAAAATTCCTGGAATAGTGAAAGAGGTTGTCTAAGATCACAAAAGGACTTTGAGCATCTTAGCTGAGGAATGGCATATGCTTCAATCAGATAAATGCGGGATGATGCCATTTGGTTAAACTACCAGGGCAGGCCTTAAACAGTAAATGACATGGCCCTGGGGAGTGTTGTAGAACAGGTAGACTTACGGATACAGGTGCTAGTTCCATAGAAGTGGTAACACCAGGTGGTGAAGAAAGTGTTTGGCATGCATGTTTTCGTCAGTCAGGGTATTGAGTTCAGGATTTGGGACATCATTTTGCATCTGTTCAAAGCACGTTTGGAGTGCTGTGTGCAATTATGGTTGTCCTGCGATAGGAAGGATGACATTGAACTGGGGTAAATACAAAAAAAGAGTCATGAGGATGTTGCTGGGATTGAAGGATTTTATCAAATGCTTTACAAAAATTCATACTACATCCATGATTTTGTAGTCAAAACCTAGAGACATTTGGTTTAAGGTGAGAGGGAAAAGTTTTAAAAGGAACCTGTGGGGCAACTATTTTACACAAAGAACGACACCTATATGTGCACTTTTACAATACTGGAGAGTTTGTACCACAGAACATTAAAAATGTCATATCTTCACTGTTTCAAGTAGTATGGTGTTATTTTTTAACATTGTTACTCAAATGTACAAAAGATAAAATCAAGTTATGAATTAAATTAATTCCCTGATTCAACCAGTTTATATCTCATAAATATCAATTTTTAGGACAACAAAAAATGACATGCTTTGATGCAATGAAATAAAGGCAATTTCTGCATTAATTTCAATATAATTCAAAACATTTTCAAGTTTGTTGCTTTGCAGAGATAAATGTTTCATAAGCAATCAGTAATAAGTAAAACCTTTGATGAATTTGGCATTAGCTGCTCTGAATGGCCATATTTCACAGCGTGTAATGGTGGTTACTCTTGGTGTCCACCCTATTTTAGAGTAACAACCGTTACACCACAATGGTAAACTACGACCAAAGAACTTCCCAAGGAGATTGAAAAATTTCTAGTTTTAACAACTCAATAGATAATGAAATTATAAGAAGAAAGTAACCTTAATATCAAGATTCTGTAAAATCTGCCACATGCCAAATTTAGTGAATATTTTTGGTGTCCACCATCACATGTGTAACACCAGCATTTTGCTGTAGCTATATTTCCATCAAATTATGTACCTGCAGCCTCTTATTATGTATGAACAATTACTTCCATAAAGTTTATTCCAAACATGAGAAAGAAATTACAAAAAAATAAGTACTGGAAGAAACAGGATCTACTTTCATTTTGGTGTCCACCCTTGGACACTGTGTAACACGTGTAATGCATGTTTCAGTAGATAACAGGAATATTGCTAATTTGGTCACATACTCCATGTTTATAGCAAGAAAGTACATTTGTATGTTGAAAAACAGCAAAAGTGACAAAATCAGTTATCATGCTTTAGAAAAAAATGACTTTCTAAATTTCATGTAAGGGTTGTTATGGTGGACACCAAACATAAAATGTAAACAAATGCAAAGGAACGCATGCTAAACAAGGAATTTTGTTCATTAATCACATTTTCTCAAACTTCATGAACTATCTCTCCCTGTCATGTACAGCCGCTGTGAGGGTTTTTGATTAATCTGAATCATGTTGAAATAATTTATTTGTGAACATCAGTTTCATGTATGATGTCACACTTCTTGAACCCAGTATTGTTAAAAAAACCACATGGATTGTGCTGTCAGATGATATTTTAGAAGCAGTCCAATTACAACATTTACAAGATACTTGGATATGTACTGGATAGGAAAGGTTTAGAAGGATAAGGGCCAGGTGCAGATAAGTGTAACTAGCTTGGTTAGGCATAAATTATCATTATCAAGGAGTTGGCTCGAAGGGCTTGTATGGGTCTGTGACCTTACCTCACTTTTCAGCCTAGTTTACTCCATCTATAAATCATCTATAAGTAAGTGATTGATTGGATAATATTTTGGATGGGGTTCATTACACAAATTTCAAATGACAAATAACATTGGAATTCTGTCATTTAAAAAATAGACCCTAATAGGGAATTATTTTTTAATGATATTATTAGCACTTGGAGTTTTTAAATTGGGCAAATTAGATCCCTAGCAGAGCCTACTAAATTTTCCATAATAATGTGACACCGAGGAATGTGGAGCAGAGTGATCTAGGAGTGCCGGTGCATGATTCCTTGAAGGTGGAGCCGCAGGTAGATCGGGTGGTCAAAAAGATTTTTGGCACATTGACCTTCAGCCAGAGTATTGAGTATAAAAGTTGGGAAGTCATGTTGCAGTTGCATAAGGCATTGGTTAGGCTGTCTTTAGAGTATTGTGTTCAGTTCTGGACACTGTGTTATAGGAAAGATGTTGCCAAGTTGGAAAAGGTACAGAGAAGATTTATGAGGATGTTGCCAGGACCAGAGTGTCTGAGTCTTAGGGAGAGGTTGAGTAGACTTGGTCTCTATTCCTTGGAGCAAAGAAGGATGAGGGGTGATCTTATAGAGGTGTATAAGATCATGAGAGGAATAGATCAGGTGAGATGCACAATGTCTCTTGCCAATAGGTGAATCGAGGACTGGAGGACATAGGTTTAAGGTAAAGGGGAAAAGATTTAATAGGAATCTGGGGGGTAACCTTTTCACACAAAGGGTGGTGGGTGTATGGAACAAGCTGCCAGAGGAGGTAGTTAATACAGACTATCCCAACATTTAAGAAACAGATAGACAGGCACATGGATAGGACCGGTTTGGAGGGATATGGACCAACTGCAGGCTGGTGGGATTAGTGTAGCTGGGACATGTTGGCCGGTGTGGGCAAGTTGGGCCGAAGGGCCTGTTTCCACGCTGTATCACTCTTTAACTAGATTAAACGCTTGCTTAGAAGAAAATGGTGTACAGCGCCAATTTAGACTGCAGTGATTTTCTTGATATGGCATAAAACATTGTACATTTGATAGACATTGAAAGATTAAGAGGCCTGTATTCATCTAATGTACTTCCATTGTTTTCTAAAAATATATCTTTCTAAACTTTTTTTCATTAATCTTTACTTTATCTTTTTATGTATAAGCTGACGGGGGAAAAAACTGCTGAGTCCTGATTTTAATTTTGCTTTATTACTCCTTTTCATCTCAGTTGCACATTTCATAATCATATTTCTTAAAGGACTAAAATGGTGTTGGAAATAAAAAACAAAATAGCCATAAATGGTGTGTTTTGGGCTCTAGACAAATAATTCCACACATGTAGAGAGTCATTTACATTGAGTCAGCAATCCTCCTCCTCGTTTTATTTTTGTCAGTTCAATTCCAGGGCTGTACACCATTTTCTGCTGAGCAAGCTTTTAATCTTGCCACTGGAGTCTGCAGCTCAAGCAGAATTTGTGATTCCTTGTTAAGCCATTTATTTCATAATTTCTGCACCTGCTCTCTGCAGCAAGCATGAATTTTGTTATGGCACAGGATTTAAAAATAAACTTGTTTTGGTCTGACTTTTCATCCCTATACAGAAATAATTACAGTATTATGCTGACAGTAGTGGCAGAAACTGGTGAACATTTACAGACAGAAATTCTTTGGGATCTGACTTGCACTGTTTTTGGGAATTTAGAGGGTCATTGAGAGGCTCTCTGTTATGTCGGACAATTGGATGCAGATGCCACTAGAAGTGCCATCTGCCTGCTATAGTCAGAAAAATATTACTCAGACCTCACCATTGCTACCTCCTTTACCTAAATCCCTCTGCCATTTATTTTCCTACTATATCTCATGTCCCATTGAGCTCATTGCAGCAAAGATACTTTAGTTCAAGCATCACTGCATACTATACCTTCCATAATGTTGCGCTGGAGAAACATGCCTTTTTGGAGGAACAGAAAGAACTATTGCAGCAAAGGCAGGAGGTTGCAGTTTGAAGTATTGTTGAGCAGGAGAATTAATATGATCCAGTGGCAGGTTGGAAGTAATGTTAGAATGACTTTGATAGAGGAAAATCTTCTCTGCAAAATCTGTGCCATTCAGCATCAATGAAACTTAATGGTCTTTTCTGCAGGAAGTTCTGCCTCCAATGATTATTTGTGCACACATGAATCCCTTTAAGCCGATGCAGGGCCGTAAATCTTGTACCAATCCTTCAGCTTCTGTTCCTGTCCAATTAATTGCAGATCTTCATTGGGAATTCAAAATCAATTTTGCTTAAGGATGGACCTAATGCATTTTCTAGTAGGATTAGTGATGAGATAAGTGCCTTCTGAAATATCTTTTCTCTGCCGTTTTCATCCTCGCCTCCAACAACTTCAAAAGCTGCTGAATCAACTACTTTCTTCTCTTTTCCTGTTTGTCAGGTAAATATTCATTTTACTTTGGAGTCACGTGAGTGACTACGTGAAGAAGACCCCGCCAGGCGCATGCTCGGCATTACGTCGACGCATGTGGCACCGACAGGGTGGAGAGCACAGCTCCCACCAGCGGTAAGTTTAACCTGCAGGTAAGTTACTGTTGAACTTTCTTGCGAGTGTTTTTAAACTCTGTAAGTCTGCAGAGCCTGCTAGAGTGTTCATGTATTTTGGGATTTAAAAAAAAAAACTCTGTAAATCTGGCTTGAATTACGGAGCCAGCTAGAGTATAAGTATTTTAAACTGCGGTAATTGAATGGAACGCGCTGAAACCGCAGTTTCCGATTTAGATCGGATCGGGAGATAATGCTGCTTTAAAAGCCAGTTCCCGCTATTTACCTCTATTTAGATCGGGTTTGGAGATAACGGCTGCGCTAATGCCGGCTCCAAATACCCACAATTTGTAAAATAAAGTCTGCTCTGAGTATATGTTACCAGATGCAGTTTTCCTTTATGGAAATATATATAACCCTGTGTGATACTGAGGTTAATACAAATATTCTGCAAGCAGAATGTGCCTGTCAGAATTACAATTTTAAATATATGGTTTATGCACAAATACAAAACAGTAAAGAAAGTAACTCTCCTCCAAGGGAGGACAAGAATGTGGGGAAGGCAGGAAATGGAGAAAATGCTCCACACTCGACTTAGTCAAGGGTTCTAAGACCCATGTATGTCTTCCTGTAAGGCAAGCTCCAAAGGAGTTTCCATACGCTGAGTATGGTGCCTATGAAAATGGGATTCTGATTCTTCAGTACCTTGGTTAGGTCTGGATGAGGTCCCAAGAGCAAGATAAAATGCTCCAAACTCTAATCAGTCAAGGGCTCTAAAGACCCATGAGATTCTAAGGCAGGCTCTGTAGGAGTTTCCATACACTGAGTATGGTGCCTATGAAAAATGAGAATCTCGTTCACCAGTGCCTTGCATAGGTCTGGATGAAGTCTCCCTAGAGCAAGACTCGGGAGTACCAGGGCAGGATGAAACTGACCCTGAAGCTGGTGTCCCTACTTATGTGTATACACCAGAGCACAATAGAAATGCTCTGGGTGTTCCCGATATAGCACCAAGTTTTGCTATATCGGTATGGACTGGTGAGGCTATGGATGAACCTGGCAGCCAACATTATTTGGTTTCTCACCTACTCCAAGAAACTGTTATGACTGAAACAGTAAAACATATATAAAAATATATAAAACATCTGTCTATTGTGCCTCGCTCAGGGTGCCAACAGTAACTCAGTAATTGGGCACCCATGAGTGTAATGATGCAAGGACAGGAAATGTGTTCCAGTATGTCCTCTAGCTGAAATTCAGTTGGCATCATTTGTATTTGGGGAAGACATACATGGGCCGATAATGTCCAATATTTTTAAGACATGCTTGCATTACTCTGCAATGCATATTCAAACCCAATTGTATGATGAAAATTGCCATTTGGCTAACATTATATCCAAAAAATGCAGGATTATGTGGGCAAGCTATAACCAGATTTATGATTGATGAAAAACTGCCCAAACAATGAAGGATATTTTCCTTATAAAACTTCTCATCCCTGCTTTGAGAAAACAAACAGGTCGAATACGAACCCCTATATTAACAGAAGGGATCTTCTGGTTCATTTAAGGAAGTACAGAAACGCCATTCCATCAAACATGGAATTTCTGGGAAACAACCTCTGGTTGGTTGTAAGATTACAATTGTTTTGTAATTCTGCATTAAATCTGATCGGCTTGGTGTTTGAATGTACCTGGAACTTGTCAGGTAGAGTTAATATATCCCAGACACAAGTATGGGGGTTGCAGAGTCATTCTGGGACTCACAAACTTAAATTTATAGTTCAGTATAGGCATTTAAAAAAAGTACACTTCAACACTGTAATGAAGTTGTTATCACAAGGCTGCTATGTGGTTATTATTAGACCAAAAAAAGATGCATTATTATTCAGGTACTTCAATTAATTGGATGGGTCAGCTGAAGGAATTACCTAATGGGTTAAATTCAGCCCTCAGTTTTCTCACACAATTATTGAAACCAGCACTGGTGTTAATGAGGGCTCAGAATCACATTGTAATTACTTATCTAGAGTATATGTTAATTGTAAAATGGGAGACAGCTGAAGAACTGGGTTCAGCAACCATAAGCCTATTGAAAGGCTAAGGTTCTGTACATCCAAACAACATGTAAGTTACAGGCATCCCAAACAATTGATTATTTGGGGTTTGCCTTTAATACAGTTGATATGTCAGTAACTTTACCAACAATTAAGGTTGGGGATGTTACAAATGCCTGTATTTGTCTTGGTAAAAAACATTATCCCACCATCCAAGAAGTAGCTACGGTTACTGGTAATGTGATAGCAGCATTCCTGCTGTCGAATTGGGACCTCTGCATGATCAAAGTCTGCAAAGACCAGAGTATAAGAGTAAAAAGTGTGCAGGTCATTGATTAGGTCCATGCAGTTACCAACTAAAAAGGTTGAGCTGAATTGCAATGATGGATTCTCAATGTTGCACAAGTTACTAGAAGTAAAATGTGCTTGTTCAGTAGTCTTCAGTGTTATTACAGACTGTTGGGAGTGCTCTCGGATGGGGAGCCAAGGACAGCAACACCAGTTGTGGTGGTCGATAGACTGTCCAAGACGATTTAATTCTCCAAACACATGGTATGAATGATTTGGAATTATTGGGGGTGTTTTTTATGCATTGATAGCTGTTTGTTCTACAATAAAGAACTTACATGTTCAATTACGAGAAGACAATACCACAACTGTGGGAGAAGACAATATTGTGGTAAGACAACAGATCATGAAAGTTCAATGACAATACAGAATGAATGTTAAAATTCAAAAAGTTTCAAACAGTATGAGTACTAAATGTTGATCTGTTGTGTCTGGATTAAATCTCCAGTGGTCTAAACGTGTCTCGTGGGAGCCAGATCCAGGAGCATTAGCGGTGGATGCATTCTCGCTACATTGGGGAAGTATAGTATTTTATGTTTTCCCCATATTTGCCTGATTAGGCAATGTGTCACCAAAATAGAGCAAGTCTCCGCCGCAGGCATTTGGTGGTTCCAAGCTGGCATTGTTTCTCGGCCTTTTGGCTAAGATCAAGGTAGTATCTATTCTTATCAGTTAAATATCTGATACGTCCCTTATCTAGGGACCATTACTACACAGGCATTGTTCCCTTTGGTGCTCAGAATGACGATTCATGACAAATCCAGGTGCAGTAATTGTTGGTACATCCAGTAACAGCAGAAGTCATCCATTAAATGACCGTATTAATTGTTAATCCGCAGGTTCTGATGGAATGTCGGATAGGACCATGGATGTCGTAACTGCAGCTTGGAGAGATAGCACTAAGAAACAATATATGTTTCATATAAGGAATGGGAAATCTTTTGTATCCAGTCAGATATATTTTATCATACTGCAATCATATCGGATGTATTGGAGTTCCTTGCTATGTTGCATCTGAGTTCGGAGTGTTTTTGTCCTCCTATTTAGGACAATTTCAGAATGACAATTTATTGGGTCTCATTCATTTATATCCCAATTTATGAGAGGAATTTTAATAAATTCCTACCAAAACCAGATATACAGAAATCTGGGATGTCAGTATAGTTCTCACATTGATTCGGCAATGGACTCCAATTACGTCACAGTCTTTTCAGAAGTTAATATTTAAAATGGTTATGCTCATGCCATTAATATCAGCACAATGAGTAGAAACATTACAAATGTTGTGGTTAGATTGTATGCAGTTGTCTGTAGATAAAATAACGTTTTATGTCAATGATCTAAGCAAGCAAAGCAAGCCAAGAAAGGCTGGAACCAATGTAATTTTTAAGACATACTCTGTCAATTAAACATTGTGTGTGTTAGGCATCTGACTTAATATATATTGAATTAAGAGTCTCCGAGATTGTGAGACACCAATGTTCATTACCCACAAGAAATATATAAAAAGTGACAGTACAAACTATTCTAGATAGATAAACAGGTTCTGGACTAACTGGAGTAGACACTGATGTGTTAAATCTCACTCCACAAGGGCGGTATTAATGTCCGCGGCGAAGGTGCAGGACGTGCCGCTCGACCAAATTCTGGAGATCGCAGGATGGTCTAAAGTAGAAACTTTCCTAGATTTATGATAAACCTGTTGTTACAGTTTTATTGCCAGGGTTGCACATGCTGTTTTGGGTTCTGTTCAAAATTGTTTGCTTTGTTGCATATCATTTGCTGTTATTTCCCCTGGGATAGAGGGGTTATTATTTTTCTTTTTATTATTATTAAAATATTTATTGCATAATTTCAAGCAATATATATTGTTTACTCACTACTGTGTAAACTGAAGCAGTGTGTCGTACGGAATGATCTACGGCATGAAAAATCACAGAGCTTTAAAATCTTCACGTAGTCACTCACGTGACTCCGAAGTAAAATAGTAAGATTAAACGAGAACTTACCTGTTCGAAGTTTGATCTTTATTTTCTGAGGAGTTACGATGAGGGATTACGTGCCCTCCACTCCCGACCCTCATAATTTAAAAGATCATCTGGTAGTTCTAGCCTCACTATCTTACTTCGGATTACTTGTGTGAGCCTCACTATCTTACTTCGGCTATTGGTTCTGTGTTTTTCACGCCGCTGCTTTGAAGTATGCCGAGCATGCGCCTGGCAGGGTCTTCTTCACGTAATCCCTCATCGTAACTCCTCATAAATAAAGATCAAACTTCGAACAGGTAAGTTCGCGTTTAATCTTACTATTTTAAGGTTCCTCCCTGGATTCATACCATACTCTAATTTCTTCTCTATCTTTTCTGAGTTCATCTACGTGACTCATCTCCTGTTTCCTAAATCTTATTCACATCAACATTAATCATTCAAATTTCTCTATACCCAATTTTAGTTCAAGAGTCAAGAGTCTTTTATTGTCACATGTCCTGAAATGGAACAATGAAATTCTTACGTGCATCAGCACAATGTAAACATAGTTCTCGGTAGACACCATAGTAAACAACAAAAGGAAGTTCAATATATAAAAACAAACAATATAGTGTGGAGACAAACAAGGCCGTCCAAGTCCCTGGTGCAATTAAGCAGTTTGTAGTTCCTAGTTTAGAGTTTATAGTGTTCAATAGTCTGATAGTTTTGGGAATAAGCTGTTCCTGAACCTGATTGTTACAGTTTTCAGGCTCCTATACCTTCTTTCCAATGACAGCAGTGAGATGACAGCATGGCCTCGATGGCGTGGTTCGCTGATGTTGCTGTCTGCCTTTTTGAGGCAGTGACTCTTGTAAATCCTTTTGAAGGTGGGCCAGTCACTAGCAGCGATGGACTGGGCAGTGTTCACCACTTTTTATAATCTTTATTCCTGGATGTTCGAGTTGCCGAACTAGACTGTGATGCAACCACTCAATATGCTCTCTTCCGTGAACCTGCAGAAGTTCAAGAGTATATTCGTTAATGTACTGAATCGCCTCAATCTTCGAAGGAAGGAGGCATGGATGGGCTTCCAAAAGGATTGCATCAATGTGCTGAGTCCATGACGGATCTTTAGAGATATTCACGCCCAAGAATCTGAAGATTTTCACTTGTCGATGAAGACAGGTTTGTGAATCCTCAGCCTTCCTCTTCTGAAGTCATCAGTCAGTTCCTTGGTTTTACTGACGTTGAGAATAAGGTTGTTGTTCTGACTTCTCATCATCTGTAATTTGTCCAACAATGGTGATGTCTTTGGTGAATTTATAGGTAGATTAGGAACTGTGCCTGGCTACGCAATCATGGCAAAAGCGGGAGGGTGAGCACACAGCCTTGCGGTGCTCTTGCACTGATGGTTATCGAGGAAGACGTTTTACCGCTAATTCGTACTGAATGTGTTCTGTTGATGAGAACGTAAAAGATCCATTTGGAGAGGGATGCACAGAGACCCTGTTCCCTGGGGTTGGTAACCATTTTTGAGGAGATAATGATGTTGAACACTGAGCTGTAGTCTATGAATAACACCCTGACATATGTGATTTTATTGTCCAAATGGTCCAGTGCAGAATGTGGAGCCAGCGAGCATCCTCCATTTATCTATTGTGGCAGTAAGCAAAAGTTAGTGGTTCCAGGTTCTTGTGGAGGTAGGAGTTGATATGTGCTATAACCAACCATTCAAAGCACTTTATCACCATGCATGGTTGGTAGTATTATGGATGCACTTTTAAAGCAGGTGGATACCTCAGACTTCAGTAATGAGAGTTTGGAGATGTGCGCAGAAACTCCAGCTAGGGTGGCACAGTAGCGCAGTGCCACAGACCCAGGTTCAATCCTAACTATAGGTCCTATATGAATGGACTTTGTATGTTCTCCCTGTGACCGTGTGGGTTTATTCCGGTTTCCTCCCATATCCAAAGACGTGCAGGTTTGTAGATTAATTGGCTTCTGTAAATTGTCCCTAGTGTATCGGATAGAACTAGTGAATGGATGATCACTGGTCGGGCGGACTTGGTGGGCCCAAGGGCCTTTTTCCACAGTTTGTCTAAAACTAAACTAAGTTTTTCCATGCAGGTTTTGAAAATGCGACAAGGTGCACCATCAGATCCAGATGCTTTCCGAGGGTTCACCCTCCCGAAAGATCATCTCGGGAGCCTCGGTAACTAAGATTGCAATACCATCAGGGACTATAAAGGCCCCGGGAAGGCGGATCAGTATACTCCCTATTGAAGTATGTGTAGAATGCATTGACCACATTGGGGAGTGATGCCGCACTATCGCATGAGCTTCCCCCTGGTTTCGCATTGTGTGAAGTGATGGCGTGCAAGTCCTGTCCATCTTGGCCCCCAGCAGTTTAGAGCAAAAGTCCCTTTTATCCTTTTTGAAGGCCTTATCAATGCCATATATAGGAATCTGCATCGCAAGACTTAAATGCCTGAGATCTGGAGATTGCAGACCTTTGTGTTCATCCAAGGCTTCTGGTTGTGGAACACTCAAATGGTTTTCATGGGAACACACTCATCCACACATTTCCTTATGAAGTCGGTAACAACTCTGGTGTATTTGCTCGGGTCCTTTGCTCCTTGATCATCACCCCGTCCACTGACTCCATGCAAATCCAGAGTCACTCCTCTGCCTCTACTGACCAGCTCCGTGCCATCCTGGGACTGGGAGTGTACGCTTCAGTTGCTAACTATACACAGGAGAAAGAGCACAGCCATGTCGCCTGATTTCCCAAAGTGAGGACGAGGAATGAAGTGATAGGCATCTCTGATGGTGGAATAACATTGGTTGAGCGTATGTGATCATTCTGTGTGGTCCTTATTATAGTCATAATAATTGTCCTAAATATCTGTAAATTATATCGTTTTCCAGAACTTAAAAATAGCTTCAAAAGAACCCAAGAGACCCAAGAGTCTTTTCCACCATTTGACAAGCTTATGGCTAATCTTCTGTCTTCTTCTTCTTGCGTTTGAGGCAGCTTAAGTTATGTAACGCCCTCCAGGCGCTGCAGCCAGTTAAGGGCCTGTCCCACTTTCACGACCTAATTCACGACCTCTGCCGAGTTTGCCCTTGACTCGTACTCACAGCATGGTCGTCACAAGGTCGTAGGTACTCGTGGCATCAAGTAGGTCAGGGCGTTTTTCTAGCCTGATGAAAAATGTCCACGAGTAAAAAAGGTTGTGAATTAGGTCGTGAAAGTGGGACAGGCCCTTTAGGCCTTCCGCATTCAGCTGCAGCAGGGTGATGACTTCCGTAGGTGCCTGCCCTAAAAAGGGCGCATGCTCCGGGGTGGCGCCAAGCCGCGGCGACTGAGGTTGCATTATTTTTGCTGCTCTCTCTGTTTGTTGTTGTTCACCTGACTGAGGTCAGTTGACAGGGCTCACCACGGGGAGGTCGACAACATGAGCCCCATCTTCTGTCTTAAATAGGATTGTCAACATGATCCAGATCATGTTGACATTTTTGCTTCATTCTGCATTAAATCTAAAATTCTTTGAGATCAGTCTTGAATACACTTGACGATTAAATAGTTCCACCATTCAGAGATGGAGAAATCGAAAAGTACACAATCCTATGAATGAGGAAATTTATTCTAACATCAGTCCTAAATGGGGACATATTAATCTGTCTTTAGAGTAATAGAGCCATACACCACGGAAGAAGGTCCTTCGATCGATCTTGACCAGGCCATCCAAGTTGCCATACTGGGTTAGTCCTATTTACCTCCATTTGGCCTATACACCCCTGGTTCTAGAATCCTCCACCCTGGGGGAAAAAAGAATCCTCTACCCTGTGAGCATTCACTTTATCTATGCCCCTCCTGATCTTGTACCTCAATAAGTTTACCCGTCAGCTACCGTTGTGCCAAAGAGAAAAGCCCTAGCCTTTCCAACCTCTCTCTGTAACTGAAGGCCGTTGGGTAACATCCTGGTGAATCTCTTCTGCACGTTTACCATCTATGCCACACTTTATTTTTACTTGTCTGCAGCTTTTGTTACAACTGACCACACCACTACACCAATCACCTCTTTCTTTCCTGGTCCAACTGGAAGGGACTGCAATGGTCTTCTTTCTTATCGGATTGCAGCCAGAGAATCACAATTATTTATTCTTCCACTGTTGTGCCGTTGGTTCTGGAATCCCCTCAGGAACATTTCTGGCCCTCTTTGTTTTTCATTTGAGAGGAGATTAAATGGTGATGAAGTGAAGGGTCAATCAAATATTCCCTTGAATCTGCTGTGCCACTCAATAGAATCATACTTATTCTGATTCTGCCCCCTAATACACATTCCAGCATATTCTCCCTAGAGTCCAAATTCCGTCTGTTTCAATGCTGAGTATACTTAATAATAGCATCCATTATTCTATGTAATTTAAAATTCCAAAGATTGACATTGATCTGAAAGAAATTGAGTAATTTTACCATCTTTACCATCTTAAATGCGAGAGAGAAGCGAGTGTCACCAAACTTCTGAATTCTCTGGGGTGGAACCCTCTCCAGGACAGACGTGAAGCTCACCGTTTGACCTGTTTTTACAAAATGTTAAATGGTCAGCTAGACATAGATCACAAGACCTACACCAACCCCAAACCAATTAGGAGCAGACGAGGGCATTCAATCCAATTTGTGGTCCCAGCCTCAAAGACAGATGTGTACAGCAATTTGTTCTTTCCACACACAATTAAAGCATGGAATCATCTCCACCAAGCCACGGTTGCCCAGCCAGATGCAACTAAATTTAAAGTGGCACTTTCCTCCCAATAACCCTCTCTGGCTAAACCCCTCCCTTCACCACCTCCAGTTTAAATTCCAGTTGGAATATTTTGGAGGACCAAGTAACCAAGAACGTCGGTTCGTGGGCCGATCCGGTCAAAGGCGACGGAGGAAGGCCCCGCAGAAGCCTGGGGCTTACCTGAATAGGGAGCCGCCTCAGTAGTCCGAGCTCTCGGGCGGATTGGACTTTGGTCTTTGGAAATGGTGCCAAATCATGGCGGCACCTACAGGTGTAAAGGAATGTCACTGTGCAGTTGCACATGTGACAAATAAAGCCCCATTGAATCATTGAAGGTGTATTGTGAGCAAAGCTTTGTACAGCTGTAGCAAGACTTTTCTGCATTCATACTTCATTTGTTTTGTAATAAAGGTCAATGTTCTATTTGCCTTCCCAATTAATTGCTGGACCCATATGATAATTTTCTCTTTCACTGTTTCTTGTATGAGGACACCCACATTTCATTCAACACCAGCATTCATTAGTTTCACATAAATAAAATAATTTAATCATATTCAGATTTTGCTTTCCAAGCTGCATAATTCCCCAAATTATATTCCATCTGCCATTTTTTAGCCCACTCAGTAAACATGTCTGTATCCCTCTGCAAACATTCGAGTCCTTTAATGAATTTGTCAAACGTAATTCCTCTTCTATAAAATAATAAGATTTTCAAAATTTCCTGTTAATATTTCCTTAATGAAGGAGTTCACCTTTTATCTCAACAGCATATTTTTGGTTAACTGACTGTTGTTTCTCTCTTCTGTTTTTCTTCATTAGCCGGATTACTTTTGTACATTTCCTGACACTAGGTTACCCAGCATTTTTCTCTTACCAGAAAATGAATGCTTTATGTTTCTGCATCCTATTTTCCCCATTATTTCATACCATGTTTGGCATGCTTATAGTGTTTTTTGTGCTATTTTTGTCTCTACTTCTTTGGTGCCATTATTTCCTTTTACTTGTCACATACCTAAATTCTGCTTTAATATTTGTTGCTAGCATACTTTATTTTCTAGCTATTCCCTCTTTATCAGTTCTTAAGTCCTGCTTTGCTGCTCTCCTCGTTTATTTGAATTCTTCATTGCAATACAATCGGCCTTTATTTTTGTAGGTGCAGAAAAGTTGGAACAGCACAGAAACGTGCCGTTTTTATGTATAGGAACAGAATTAGGCCATTCGGCCAATCGAGTCTACTCCCCATTCAACTGTGGCTGATCTACCTTTCCTTCTCAACCCCATTCTTCTGCCTTCTCACCTCAACCTTTGGCACTCTTACCATTCAAGAACCAGTCAAGCTCAGCTTTCAAAATACCCAATACCCAATGGTCTTCACAGCCATCTGTGGCAATTAATTCCATAGATTCAGCAGTCTCTGACTAAAGAAATCTCTCCTCATCTACTTTCCAAAGGTACGTCATTTTATTCTGAGGATGGCAAAGTAGGTTCACTCACTTATTGGTTCTCCCTCCACGTGTCCCAAATCCAGGCTGATAATTACTCTTTTAAGGGCTTGGCCAAATTGAGCTCTGATGGTGTTCAACCTTTCAAAGTCCTGTACTTAGAGTACATCCTGTGACATTTCCAACCAGTAGGGAACAACATGAGGGAAGTACAAATTCATAAACGAGGGCCTTTGGGTGAGAATCAACAAGACATTTTTTGGCTATAAAACTATGATGTTTGGAGTCCATTTTGAAGACTTCCAATGCCCACTCTCTTCTGTCGAACACCACTGCACTGCCAGCTTTTACACTTTAGAGATATGGAGCAGAAACTGCCCAGCGATCAACGCGTACACTAGCACTTTCCCACATGCTGCGGCAATTTACAATTTTTACTAAAGCTAATAATTAACCTACAAACCGGCACATCTTTGGGGTGTGGAGGAAACTGGAGCACCCCGAGGAAACACACGCAGGTTACAGGGAGAACATACAAACTCGCACAGACAGCATCCTTGGTCAGGATCAAACCTGGGTCTCTGGTGCTGTAATGCAGCAACTCGACTGCTGTGCCACTGTGCTTCTCTCTGGTCAATCAATCTTGCTGCAGGGGTAGATATGGGGATATTGGGATTTATTCAGTTTGGGATGTTGGCCTTGATGTTGATGGAGAGTGGATTGATTACAGGGGTGTTTATTGCTATCCCAGCAGGAAGAATCTGTTACCTGACTTGGGAAGGTGATCCTTTATAGGAAAGAGTGGATCTGAACTGTGGGAAAATAAGGTGAAAGATTTTGCTGCTTGGGTGCCCAGATCTGCATGGTACTTTGTGTGGTCTTACCAACAACTTGCACAGCTGCATCATGATGTCCCAATTCTCATATTCGATATACTTCCCAATGAATGAATGTATTAAATGCCTTTTTAACTACGTCATGCCCTGGTTTGGTATATTAAAGTGCAATATCTCACACTTATCTAAGTTACACTCTTTTTGCCATTTCTTGGTCCACCTTTCCAACTCGTCCAGATCCCGATGTAAACTTAGATATTCTTCCATAGCAATTGATTTTTTACATTTAGATGCTTCATTCAGAAACAATCTTCATGGCACTTCTTAATATCGATCTGATTTAACCAGCTTTATTTTCACGCTCTCTGTCAATAATTTAATATTTGCTGTGACCGCTGTGGATTAAAAACGGTATTTTTGCAAACATTGCAACAAGTATTTTCGATTGTTCGTCACCAGGTGATGGCTGTTTATGGAAATTTCTTGTTAACCACGTGAAGTTTTTTAAAGGTGCTAATTACTAAGTCTTCTCTGTTGCAAACAAAATGATTGCTGGTATGTTAACTTTATAATGTGTGACAACATGCATTTTTTTCTTAGGTTTGTAAAAATGCATTTTACACTTGTGAGACTTTCTGTTGTAAGTTTTTTTTAAAACTACAAGTATTAAAAACGTTTACATGGAGTCATAATATAACGTATGAGAAACGTAGACAGTGGTAGTGAACAGTAAAAGATAATGGTTTGGAGTGACAATTCAGGTAGTGACATTGGGAACTCATTACAACTAGAGGGATTTTGCTGAGTTTAATTAAAATGTTTTTGTTGTTGAGTGTGATGGTTATGTGGAGGTGGGAGAGACAGCGAAAATTACAGCATTTAGAAGGCACTTTTACAGGTATTTACATAGGATAGGCATAGCTGGATACAGGCAAATAGGATTAGTGTAGATAGGCAGCATGGCTTGCATGGATGAGGTGGGTTGAGAGGACCCATTTCTATGATTCTCAGTGACATCATCTGGTTTTCCTGAAATCATGTATGAGATATTGATGAAGGTTGGGTGTCCAGTTCTTGCATTCTACATGCCTTATTGTGAAGCCCGGAACCTACTTTCCACACAGTGGTGATAGTGAGCTGCATGTCAACATTTGCAAAGTCTGCTGACCAACTTTATTTTATGGCAACCATTGCAGAACAACCAATGCAGCTTCCGAAGGCAGGCTCAGTTTGCAGTCTCACACGGGTTCCATCATAGCTCTGGATGTGAGCATCCAATTAGTATCATGGCAGCCTGACAGTCTCTCCACCAAACTGGTAGTATTGTTGATCACAAAGCTGATGATATCACAAATTGACAGCATTTATGCTCTTATCCAGCCACTCTGCTAATGTCATAGCAATTGCAAAACAATTATGTCAGGTGGGCACAAAACAATGTAATTGAAAGCTAGGAATTCCAGGCCGAAAGTTGTTCAAGGATGTCCTCCAAGACCAACTTCCACTGCGTATCAGTTTCTTCCACTGCATGTCAGCAACCTTCCAACAGCCAATTAAAAATATGTCTTCCAGATTTAATACTGGACAGTATTCAGTTTTATCTCTGAATATCGACTTGGCTGACTCACAGTTCGAGGGAAAGATTTTCTTCGAATTGAATCCATTGTTGTGGTCTCAAGCATCTTACCTTGACAACCTATTTTAGCGGCTTATCTTTGTACAGAAATACATATTGACATCTGTCCTTCGTTTGCTCTTTACTCTCTGATTGTGGATCAGTCAACAGACTCCACAATCAGAAATGCAGACTGGAACATTTCAGACATGATATTCAATGTGACACCGTCACAAAGTCAGAAACAAGCTTTAATGCTACTTGAGCTTATTTTCTTTTTGACTGATTTTAAAAAAACAATTATGGCACGTGTTACAGACCCTGATTTGCAATAAATCCATTGTTGATGAATAGTGTTTGAATTTTTCAGTTTTATTTGGTCTGAGATTTTTGGGATTTTACTACAATTAGGTATTATAGCTTATTAAAATAAATTAAATGAAGTGTAAAATATAACAAAATTAAAACTGGTGATAATAAAAACATTACCTTATCAATGTTTTATTACCTTATTAAAATCTACTGCTGTCTATTGGGTCAGCATTGTCAAATCACTGACGCACCATATAAACAAATGGAATTAGTTATTGGTCTATAGGTGGATTTTGAACGCCACTTGCATCTTTATGAAAGTAAAATCAATGTTTGTGTAAAATTCACACAATGGACCTATATGCCTGACTTAAAATTCATAATCAGAGAATTAAAACAAGTCCAAGAAACATTTTTGAGGGTGTTCCTTTTGCTCTTCATCATTTAAGACCAAATCAAAAATCCTGATTGACGTCAAACCAATACTGAAGAAGGATCTTGACCCGAAATATCACCCATTCCTTCTCTTCAGAGATGCTGCCTGTCCCATTGAGTTACTCCAGCATTTTGTGTCTACCTCGTGTTTAGCGTATTGTTAAGTAGTACACTTGCCGCTAACTTTTTGTTAGACTCCAATAACATTTATTCTGAATTTATTTTGGATTTCATGTTTGGTATTAAAATTATTAAAACCATACTACACATTTTACGCTTTCTGAATCTGCAGTGAAAAAAAGTTTCTTCTGCAGTCAGCTTGGGTAATTCCATGTTGGAATGCTAGAAAACTGCTTTATTTAATTGCAAGTGATGCTATTTAACATTGCTAATGGAAATTAGATTTTGTGAATTCATAAAGACTATACGAAAGGTGTAGTAAAAAACAATTATCATGAAATATAATGTATTATATATATGACTGGTTAATAGTCCAAGGGGGGCAATACAGCATAGCCGAGTTAAAAACCTCTTAAATAGCACTAAATTTGAAATAAGTTTTCATCTATCTAAAAGATTTGAGTGATCTAGAATATTTCCTCTCTGACTAAGAACCAGATTTGGCTGTATCTAATTCAGTGTGATTTAAGCTCTTGCTCTTCTCACTGCATATACAGTATGGAAGATAAATTGTAATTCTATGTGAAATGAATGGAGTGCAGTGTCACAGCATCTATCTATATAATTAAAAGTCTCATCTTGACCACTTTCTGTCTGCGCTGTATATTGATTTTAGAAAAAACACTACCCTGTATCGCTGTGATTATTGGCCATCTTACTCAGTCCTCCTCTGCTGAGCCAGCCCCGAGGGTTTTTCCCATCGATGAAAAATAAAAAAAGTTATGAGTGTTTAAAAAAAAAAAAAACCTTGAGATCAGCTGATTGGTCCTCTCATCTGTCAATCACCATGATGAAGGTACTGCCCCTTCCGGGGGGGGGGGGGGGGGGGGGGGCGCAGGACTATAAAACCCTGGATGCCTGGACATGAACCAGTCACTCTGCAAGATCGCGAGGGAGAGGCCACGACTGTCATTCTAAGCTGTGAATCAACTGAACTGTAAGTCAGCAATGTACTTGCAATAAATTATTTGTTAGCCATGAGTTGGTTGGCCTGTTGCCCTGCCTGTGCTTGAAAGTGCAATGCTTAATTGGAAATGAAATGAAATGACAATGCCATGCGTTGTTTGGCCTACTGCCTGTCCTTGAAACTGCAATGCTTTATTAGGTCCAACTGTGTTTGGAAGGAATAAATGTTTTATTAGGTCCGACTATGTTTGGAAGGAATAAGTGCTTTATTAGGTCGAACTGTGTTTGGAAGGAATAAATGTTTTATTAGGTCCGATTGTGTTTGGAAGGAATAAGTGCTTTATTAGATTCAACTGTGTTTGGAAGGAATAAATGCTTTATTAGGTCCGATTGTTTATTCCGAAAGTCACGCTGATTGCGTAATTTCCGCTGAGTGCAGAGGTCACGTTGATTGCGGATGTGCCGTTGACTGCAGAAGCCCAACAGTTGAGAGGCCGCGCTCAGCTGTGTGAGTAGATTCAAGAAAGTTTGCTATCGTATATATGGTGTGCGAGTCAGTGTGTGTGTATGCGAGTCAGTGTGTATGCGAGTCAGTGTGTGTGTGTGTGTGTGTGTGTGTGTGCGCGCGCGTGAGTCTGTGTGTGTGTGCGTGTGTATATTGGAATTGGTGGAGAGGTGGAATATTACGTTGGGGGAACAGCCATCCCGTGTGAAGCTGGGACCCAAAGGGTCCCACTTAGCCTAGTATGTAATAAAGAGGTGAGGATGTGAACTGTCCTATCAGAATCAGCGCAAAGATCAGCACAGCATGTGTTGTAATTATTTACTGTATATTTGACTCGCCACTGCAAAGCTAAACAAGACTATAGTTTAGTTAATTTCAACAGAGGGCTTTGGTCAATTGAGAATCATTGTAAAAGTTAAAGTGGACTCCCAGTTTCCTCAGAAACAATTGGTTGTTGAATATCAACATTACTGCTGTGGATGGGTCATTAATTGGAAAAAAGCAAAAACATACGCTGCTGCACGCCAGTTTCTCTTCACAAGTAGTGTACCACTGTTATTTACGTAGGTGACCAGATTATTTTTGTGTACATCTATTGTTTTCAATTCTATATAATATTGATTTATTACTGCAACAGAGTTGTAGGTAATAATTTTACATGGTAATTAGTATCCCCTCTATTCTGTATGTTTTGTAGAATTTCTCCTGCAGCAGTGATCTTTTCTGTTTATGATTTGTTTTATCCAAAATCAATGTATTGCGTCTGTATTTTAGGGTTAGGGTTGGGCTGAAAATAGAAACTGCAAATGAACTGTATTCTGTGTCACACTCCAATATGTAAATGAACCAATCGTCTGCTCTTTTACATTTTAGTTGGATTGATCCATTTGGTACAGAATAATTTAAAATGTAATTTAGATTATAATTCTATATTCTTAGACTAACAAAGATATATTAATAAATCAGACTTCTATTTCACATTTCAATTCAAATTGTAAAGTAGGTTTCTAATTTTACTTGCATAGGTTCTATTTTGTTTATGTTTTATTCCCAGTTTAAATATGACAAATGTGTGTTTCTTTTGGTGAAACTGGGGATTAAAATAATTAAAGTATCATCTGAAGTGACTTTGTTTTCAACTTAACAATAGAATTAAATGTATTGCTAGCCATGGGTTAATGGTTGAGCAGCACAGATTTGTAGGCTTTAAACGGGAAAGCCACCATGGATGAAGCGGTCTTGAAGCAGCATAGCACAATCCAATCAAGAGTAATATAGAAAGTAATGATGTTACAGGGTGATTGTATCTATCAATTTCCTTGAGTTGGTAGATATATTTCATTTGGCCTTTGAACCTGTCTCTTCCCCAACTTTGTTTCTGATAAAATATTGTGACCAAGATATTAATAATCCTATAGCTATACTGTAGATATTAATGTGCATATGGCAGAATGCCCTCTGAATATTCAAACATTGATGCTCAGCTGCATGGAAAAGTAGATCACCAAGCTCCACTATCCTACCCCATCACCGCACTGACAAAACGTTCAAACACATGTGCTACATTTTACAAGAACATTTCTGGAATTAGGTATAGCTCACAGCAAAATTGCACTGAGCCCTGGGTGGAGAAACAACAGAAAACTGCAACAGAAATGTTCCTCTTGTATAGAGTCATCTGGCTCTTGTACTACTAGTTAATAGCAAATATATTTTTTTAAGGTGTTTATTCAAGATTTGTTAAAAAATGATTTTTTTAATAAATTGTTGGTAACAAATGAGTAATGCACTTTTAAAGCAGTGCATTATTATAGTTTTATTCACGGCTTGTAAATTGCATTCTAAAACAAGATGCATTCATCTTTTCCTTCCAAATTCGGATTTGTTTTCTTTTTAAATGTTGTCCTTTAAGAAGTATCAGATAATATTGTCTAACGATCATTACTGAAGAAAGTAAAGCTATATCCTCATAATGGGAATTTACTGTGAATTGAGCCAGAAATTAATACATTAAATGGATTAGCAATGGGAATTTGATTGTCAAGTATTCAGTACAATGTTGGATGAAGGTGATATAATTTAAATTAAATGGTTATAGTAGATACAAGTAAATGTATAAATAATTGAAGTAGTTAATGAGATCCAAGAAGATAAAATGTAAGTACCTACCTTTTTGGTAACATAATGGGACTAGTGAAACCCATCGTGCCTGCTAACTCTTTTCTATGTTGGAACTTCACGATGCTTCAGATGAAGGTTACTGGTGGGTGTAGATGATTTAAAAAAAACAGTTGATATATACCAAGATGAGAATTTCCTGGAGCACCTTTCCAGGCAGGGCAACCTGCATAAATACTTGTAAAGGAAATATTTGGAGAACAATGGGGAATAAATACACGATGGCTCTTTTAAAGACAGTGGTCCAAATCGTCATCCACACTGTATCACTCTATAATTCTAAGATGTATTAAGCTAACATCCTGCATAGAATTTTATCCAGTTTCACAGACGTGAAGAAGGAATTTGGTGCCACCCAGTGGAATGTAAGAAATATTTTATTTGGATTTAAATTGCATTTTAAATTCAATTTGACCATGGTTGAGTATATTGGAGCCGCATGCTTTAAGTGAAGGAAAACACCAGCTGATCTTTCTGAACTGAGTGGTTTGTTTGCTTATTGAAATCTCAATTGCTTTTATACCACCAATCTGTGTCCCATCCAAATTAGGTACGGTGCATTGTTAGTGTAGTTTTATCGCCAGTTTGTTCCTCAGAGCACTGCTTCGTTAATTCTGTTCAAGCACTTCAGATGAAATTCAGATGCTCCAAGGAAATTTTGGATCAATAATTCTCCAGCTTGCATATTTTGAATGTATGTAATTTGTGCTCTGCAATCTTTGTGAAATAACATTTCTTTCTCAGGGTATTTTATGTAACAATGATACTGAATTACAAAGTCTGATCTGGACCACCAAAAAAAAACTCTGCTGTGTTTCTTCAATGGTAGCATGAGATCATTCATTGCACAGCTGATTGGTGACCTCGTTTCATATTGTATGTGAACGATGACACTCAGATTATCACTTTATATTAATGATGTGAATGTAAATGATTGATATATATGTTTGTACATATATGTGCAGTGTTGTTAGCAGATTGGATAAGTCAGTAACACATCGATCGGACTGCGCGGGCCCGATACAGCTGCCGACAACGGCGCTGCCGCAGAACAGAACGACTACCAAAGACCGTAACGCGCCCCTGTCGACTCGACTATCCCCACAGGCCTTCCAGGGGAGTATGGTGAAGCCGGGTGGCGATGCCTGTCTGAGCTGAAGGAGCCTCAGCAGTGGCGGCAGCAGCAGCGGGTGCCTCGGCGACGATGGGAGTCTCAGCGGCAACGTGGGCCTTGGTGGCAGTGGGGCCTCGCGGTCGATGAGGGGGAAGGGGAAGACAATGGGGGGGCATGGGGGGTTTCCCATGAAGAACAATGGGGACCCGGCGTGGGGGGTTCCATTAGGGCGCTGTGCACATGGCAGGCAGGCAGGCAGGCAGCCAACAGTCGCTTGCCTTTTTCTTTGTGTTTTCACTATAGATTTTAGGTTCTTGTGTGTTGTGACTGTCGGCAGACCAATTTCCCTCCAGGGATGAATAACGTTTTATCGTATTGTCTATTTTGGCAGATCCCTGTGTCTCTTTGTGTTCCTCTATTTATTTAACAATGCCTTGGTTAAAGATCTCTTCTCAATTTTAAATGAGAATTCCCCATATTGTGTAATTCCTCACCAGGGTAAGCATTATTCCTGCAATCATCCTGTTTATCTCTGCATGAGTTAGTTTTCATTGACTTGTGTAGAAGGTCGCCAGGAGCCCATTGAACAATCTGTCACCATTTTAAAAAATACTCGGTTTTCGTTTTCACCTTTTTTCTCACTATATATTGCATCAGCCAAGTTCTCGCCCACTCGTTTGGAATATCCTCTTTCTCAACAACACTGGTCCTCAGCACATGAATGCTGAAGACAACGCTGAAGTGTTCACAACCATATTAATTCAGGAGTGTCAAATACTGTAGATGATCCATTTCAGTTTCCTCCTGCGATTGCTGCCATCTCAGAAACCAGTCTTCAGCTAATTTGATTTATAGAATATGATGTTAAGCAATAGCTGAGAGCATATCTCAGCTATAATATTGAAGACCCTTTTCCTGAAATAGAGGTACTTCCAGCCAATATGTTCTACACTCTGAAGAAGGGTCTCGACCAGAAACGTCACCCATTCTTTCCCTCCAGAGATGCTGCCTGTCACGCTGAGTTACTCCACCTTTTTGTGTAGATCTTCAATTAAAGCACTGACATTTATTCAACACCAGGAAAATTTCCAACAGTATGAAGTTATCCACACCTGCATGTACCAAGACCTGGACAATATTCAGGCATAGCTGATAGTGTACAACAATCATGCCACAAAACTGTCAAGAAGTGACCATCTCCAATAAGAGGATAATCAAATGGCTACCCTTGACAGTCAATGGCATTATCAACAGTAAATCTCTTACCATCAAACTTCTGGGTATTCCCATTGACTAGGAAGTCAACAATACTGTGGAAGTATTATCACAAGAAGGGCTGTAGGGGCAAAGGCAGTAATTCCTCCTTGAACTTTTTTTAATAAGCAAATCGCAGCATGCGACAACATTATTTTTTTATCAACAAATTTTGTCCTATCACCTCTGGTTTGGGACTGTAACTTTAACGAAAAACCTTTTATAGAGTGTGGATTTCACTTAATTGCTGTTGAAAATTTGATTGTAAAATGTTATATTTAGGGGTATAAACATATTCTTAACAGACCGCCCACAGACTGTCAGGATGGGGTCCAATCACTCCCCAGTCCTGACGCTCAGCACAGGAGCGCCACAAGGCTGTGTGCTGAGTCCTATTCTCTACACAATATACACTCATGACTGCACACCGACACACAGCACAAACCGGATCATTAAGTTTGCAGATGACAAGACTGTGGTGGGGCTGATAAATAACAACGACGAGTCTGCCTACAGAGATGAAGTCTAAAAACTGACTGTCTGGTGCACTAACAATAACTTGGCACTCAAGTCAACCAAAACAAAAGAACTGGTTATTGACTTCAGGAGGAGGCGAGAAGAACCTACTCCTCTTTACATCAAAGGAGACATGGTGGAGAGAGTCACTGACTTTAAGTTTCTGGGCACATACATCTCCCAGGACCTTACATGGACAGTGAGCACCATCACTCTCGTAAAGAAGTCACAGCAGTGGCTATATTTCCTGAGGACTCTGCGGAGAGCAAACGCCTCACAGCAGCTGCTGCTGTCCTTCTACCGGTGCGCCGTGGAAAGCATCCTCTCCTATGGCATCCTGGTGTGGTTTGCTAGCTGCACTGTGGCTGGAAGGAGAGCACTACAGAGGGTTATTAAAACAGCACAAAGCATCACAAATGCTCAACTACCCTCCCTGGAAGACATTTACAAGGCCCGATGTTTACGCCGGGTGACAAACATCACACAGGACTCATCCCACCCTGCCAACCACCTTTTCACTCTGCTGCCCTCTGGGAGGCGATACGGGTCTTTGAAGGCCCGCACTGGCAGACTAACAAACAGTTTCTACCCACGTGCCATTAGAGAACTTAACTCAAACAGATAACACTACAGGCAACACTACACAATTCGGGGTGCATATAAAAATTTGTCTGCTAGAATGTGCAATATAATGTGCATTTTTAAAAATTATCTATTACTTATTTTATGCATAATGTAAATGTGAGAGTAAATGGTTGTTTATGCTATTGTGTTTTGTTCTTTTTTAATCTTTTTATCCTGTGTCTTTTATTGTTTACCATTGAAGGGGATGCACATGGAATTTTGTTGTACAGTTGATGTGCAATGACAAATAAACGTATTTGATTTGATAAACATATTTGCAGATGCAAGAAATTGAAAACCTTATAAATTATGAACACATGAAAAAAATTTACTTTGAAAATGTTTGATACTTGATGAAAGGTTCTCATACTTTCTCATAGTACATTGAATGTCCTACTTTAACTGTATGTTGCACCCTGAGAATTAATTTGAGGTAAAATATACACATGCCCCATTGTAATATTCTGTCCCAGTCATTTTGAAAAGAATAACATGTAAATTTTTTTTAATTAAAGAGCTGGCTGAGTACCCATGTTGTGGGAAAGATATTGTCAAGCTTTGAAAGGGTTTGGAAAAGATTTATGAGGATGTTGCCAGGACTAAAGGGTGTGAGCTTTAGGGAGAGTTTGTGCAGGCTGGGTCTCTATTTCATTTACCGCAGGAGGATGAGGGGTGATCATTTTCACACCAGAAACAGCTTACAATGGCTTGCTTCCCTTATCACCAATACTTTTTTGTATATCTTTCACTCATTGTTCTTGCTTTATCTCTCCATATCACTGTTTATATCTCTCGTTTCCCTGATCCCTGACCAGTCTGAAGAAGGGTCTCGACCCGAAACGTCGCCTATCTCCTTCGCTCCTTAGATGCTGCTGCACCCGCTGAGTTTCTCCAGCTTTTTGTGTAACCCTCGATTCTCCAGCATCTGCAGTTCCTTCTTTAACACAGGTAAATGGGACTAGTGTAGCTGGGACATTATTGGTCGGTGTGGGCAAGTTAGGCCGAAGGGTGTGTTTCCACACTGTAACATTCTATGACTTCATTACTAGTATGGGAAATGTGGTGTTATGGGAATTTAAAGGCTATAAAGGGAACTAGCAATAGGCTGGGTTGGTTGGAAACAGATTAAAAAAAGAGGGACTGAAGGAATTGTGAATTCCTTTCTCCCTGTTTCCCTTCCCCTCAAGAATATTAGACTTTTCCAAAACTGAGATGCAGCCACTTGTAATGCATCTTCCCAATGCTCCATAATCTCCTTGTCAGTTTTCCAAGATTTTGTGATTTTTGCTTCACAGGCTTCAATTAATCTGTTTATCATTTTGGGAGAGCTGTAAAGATCAATTCACTATTTAAATCTTGCATATGGACATTCCTAATATCAAGTAACACATCTTGTAAGCATTTCTATCACATAATATTTTTGTCACACTTTCTTTTGCACTTTTTTGCCACAGTTAAACTTAAAAATTATCTACTTGCCATTGATTTAGTTAAATTACGATGTTCTGAGCTTCAAAGATGGGTAAATATCTTGTTTGTACCTGACTGTACCATTCAACCCGGGGGCTTCTCCCTTCACCAGATTGTTTTATCAAGCTTAGAGGCAGAGGGTCTGCTTCCTAATCAAGACCTAGTGGAGCTCAGACATGGCCGGTCCTGGAGCTCATGCGCACTGGGCCTGGAATATTTAACAGTGAACTGCCGTCCTTGCTACCTGCTGCGGGAATTGATCCCACTATCCTGACAACAGTCTACATTCCTCCCCATGCAGACATCAAGCTTGCTCTGAATGAATTGTACTCCGCTAGCAATAGCTGTGAGATCAATCACCCCAAAGCCCTGGTCATTGTCGCCAGGGGCTTCAATCAAGCCAATCTCAAGAGTGTGCTAACAAATTATTATCAACATGTCTCTTATCCCACCGGGCACCAGAACACCTTCAACCACTGGTACACGTCCATAAAAAAAAAAAAACACTTAACCATCTATTCCCGACCACTTTTTTGTAAATCTGATTATCCAGCAATGCTTCTACTTCATGCCAACAAACAGAAACTGAAGTGGGACAATCCAGTACAAACAGTTCAGTGCTGAGCTACGGAAACAGATGACATCCTATGCAACTGCTTTGAGTCAATAGACTGGTCTGTATTCGGGGAATCTGTGGCCATCCTGAATGAGTACACTGCTGCTGTGCAGACTTCATCAGAAAGTGCACAGAGGAATGTGTAGCAAAGAAGACAATCCGAGTGTTCCCAAACTGGAAAGCATGCATTAACCCTGAGCTCCATTTCCAAGTTAAGGCCAAGACCGCAGCGTACAAGTCAAACAAACCCTAACGGTACAAGAAATGTTACTATGATCTTCGCAAAGTCATCAGGAATTCCAAGAAACAATGTCGGGACAAATTTGTGTGCCAGCATAACCGCTCAAATACTCATCAACAGTGGTGAAGCTGGAAAACTATAACTGGCTACCAGGCAAAGTCCGGCAGCATCGCTGGTGATAGTACGCCCTTCCCTGATGAATGGAATGCATTCTCTGCTCGCTTTGAGCAGAAGGCCAATAGAGTGCTGACATTGATTAAGACAGACTCGAATGTGCCTGTTTCCACAGTCACTATTTCAGAAGGAAGATCAGTCTTCCAGAGGATGAACTCACAAAAGGCAACTGACCCAGATGGAGCTCTTGGATGCGTCCTTAGGACCTGCATGGACCAACTGGCGGGAGTAGTGACGGACATCTTTAACCTCGCCCTACTATTTTCTGCTGTACCCACATGCCTCAAGAAGGCATGAAGTGTTCTCGGCTCCCTTCAATAGTCCTTATACACTTAAAACACTGCAGCCAAGTACCAATCCAACTCAGTCAGAAGTTTCCGATGACACCACATTAGTATAGAAAGGATATTGAGAACCTTATAACTTGGTGCCAACACACCAACCTCTCTCTCAATGTCAGCTAGACGAAGGAGATAATGATTGACTGCAGGAAGCGAAGCACGACACATACCCCGGTCTACATTGAGGGTGCCGAAGCAGAGATGGTAGAAAGATTCAGATTCCTAGGATTGAATATCACCAGCAATTTGCCCAGGACCAGCCACATCAAAACTATGGCCTGAACTCGCTGGGGTTTAGAAGGGGGAGGGGGGAACCTCATTGGAACTTATTGAATAGTGAAAGGCCTGGATGGAGTGGTTGTGGAAAGGATATTTCCACTGGTGGGGGAGTCTAGGAATTGAAAGCACTGCCTTTAATGTAACAATAAAATAATGTACCTTTAGAATGGAGATAAGGAGGAATTTATTTTGTCAGAGGATGGTGAATCTGGAATTCATTGTCACAGACGGCTGTGGAGGCCAAGTCATTGGGTATTTTTAAAATGGATGTTGACAGACTCTTGATTAGTAGGGTTGTCGAAGGGTATGGGGAGAAGGCAGAAGAATGGGGTTGAGAGGGAAAGATAGAACAGCCATGATTGAATGGCATTGTAGACTTGATGGGCCGAATGGCTTAATTCTGCCCCAATGACATGAACAAAATTACCATTGTGATATAAAGTAGTAATATAATATCTAATTACATTTTATTTGAGGTTCAAACATATTCTGAGCTTCATTTTTGAATGAACTTTTTTTAAAAATCCAACTTTTAATTAAAGAGAACCATGTTTTAAGCTTACCATCGCTCAGCGATACATCCCCAGATAATTCTGCAATGCATATTTATATAAATTTAAAGTATAGTCCTGAAAAAGGGAACATCTAATTAACATCTTTACTGTTAACAACCTCAGTGGGCTGCGGGACGGGCAGCATCTCTGGAGAGAAGGAATGGGTGACTTTTCGGGTCGAGACCCTTCTTCAGACTCCTTCATCTTTTTTATTGAGCTTATACCATTTACTGAATCAATAATTTCACTCTTATGTCGCTATTTTATATTGCTAGTTTACTATCTTTGCTGCTTTCTAATGCTGAAATACTCACATTATTCTTTTTAATGACTAATGCCAATTGCACCAGCCTCCCTGTATTTATTGAACACTATATATGGCATACCCTCAGCCATCTGGCATCCATGTGGAATGGAGGTAGGGTGGGTGAGGGAGGGGAGCGGGGGGGGGGTACTTGCATGAATATGTCAGATGTATGAGCAAAACTTTACTGTACATCACACCTCAGTATTCACCCAAGCACAAAGCTTTAAGTAAATTGCTGCGCTATGTGCCATCATTTAAATAACGATTTTACACAGCATATTTTAAGGTTAAGGTGTAATACAGTGAAAAAAATCAAATGAATCACTGTACCCACAATAAAGTGCAGATCCTCAAAGTGGGCCATAAAGTCATAAGTGATAGGAGTAGAATTAAACCATTTGGCCCATCAAGTCTACTCTGCCATTGTGGCTGATCTATCTCTTCCCCCCTAATCTCCTGCCTTTTCCCCATGTTGACACCTGTACTAATCAAGAATCAATCTATCTCTGCCTTGGAGCTGCTGCTTATCAGCCTACAACTGCGATGCCTTTACATGTAAATGTAAAGAAACTAAAAACATCTTATTTTTGCATAGCACTTTTGAGCTAATTTACATTTAAAAAAAAAACAATTTTATGTTGGTTATGCATAGACTATTACACACACTCAGATTGGGCTAGGCCACCCACTTAAAGCAAAAACTCTTCCAAATGTCAAAACGGTAATGCAATTTCTTTGCTGTGTTTCCCCTGACAAAAAGGCATTTCATGGTTTCATGAAATCTCTTAATATTCCAAGAAATCTTTGTAGGTTTTATTAGTATTCGGGATGCATGAATACCAAATAAAGGAGAGTTTACTGTACATCAAAAATAACTGGGAATAATTCGATATGACTGAAATGTATCCATGCAATCATCCGCAAAGTATATTTAGTGTGTAGGAAGGAACTGCAGATGCTGGTTTAACCCAAAGATAGACACAAAAAGCTAGAGTAAGTCAGCGGGGCAGAGAGCATCTCTGTCTGACTAATCTGAAGAAGGGTCTCGACCCGAAACGCCACCTGTTCCTTTTATCCGGAGATGCTGTCTGACCCACTGAGTTAGTCCAGCTTTTTGTCTATATAGTGTATAAATAGTATTAAAAGTTCCTTTTACATTACCTTGCTTACATTTGTAATCTATTTTTATTTTATCACAGAAACTCCAATTAAACGGAATGATGTATGCTCAGATGTTTTCAGTTGCAAGACAGTTTTCTCACATTGCTATCACATTGTTTATTAGTGGTCTTCAATTGCACTTCTAGCTATTTCATCCTGAGGCACGTCTTGTTAGTGTTTTCAGTCCTGGTTCAAGAACCCAGTCTTACTTGATTCTGACAAACATTTCTATCCAACAAACAAGGGGTGTAAAATAAAAAAGACATCTATAGTGGAATATCATTAGCAGATTTCAGGACCTTTCCTTACATTGATTAAGTAGTCACTTAATAATGACTCTCTTGACGTCTTGCTAATGGGCCTCACGTACATGACTTTTTTCGCCGACTGCCAGCACCCGTTATAAGGTCATTGCAGGTCGCCGAGAATTTTAACATGTTGAAAATCCAGCGGCGACCAGAACAAGGTACGACTCTTTGGGCAACTACTCACGACCATACAGGCTTCACCCCGCGACATGTCGCCAGGGTGTCTTGAGTAGTCTCCTCAGTCGCCCAAAGAGTCGTAGTGTCTTTCTGGTCGCCGCTGAATTTTCAACATGTTGAAAAATTTTGCTGACCTGCAAAGACAGCGAGGTAGGTTATCTAAGCTTACAGCAAGATCTAGATCTGTTGGGATTGTGGGGCAAGGAATGGCAAATGGAATTTTACTCTAACTAGTGTGAGGCATTGTATTTTGGTATGTCAGGCCAGGGCAGGGCTTACACAGTAAATGATAGAGCCCTGGAGAGTGATGCAGAAAAGGGAGATCATAAAATACATTTCCTTGGTTCCCTAAAAGTGTTGAATCAGTTGGACAGTGTGATGAAGAAGGCGCTTGGCACGCTTGCCTTCTTTGGGAAGGTACCGAGTACAAAAGTTGGGACATCATGATGCAACTGTACAAATTGTTGGTGAGACCACACTTGAGTACATTTCTGTTCTCCCAGCTAGGATGTCAATAAGGGGGGTTACACAAAGCTGGAGAAACTCAGTGGGTGCAGCAGCATCTAAGGAGCGAAGGAGATAGGCGACGTTTCGGGTCGAGACCCTTCTTCAGACCCTTCTTCTTCATGTCAATAAGTTGGAGAGGATGCAGAAGAGATTCAACGGGATGTTATCTGGGCTTGTGGGATTGAATTTTAGGGAGAGGTTGGATAGGCTGGGACTGGGACTTAGCGCTTAGGAGGCTGAGGTGCACAAGATCACGAGGGGCAGGTGAATGCTGATAATCTTCTACCCAGGGTAGATACTTCAAAAGGTAGAGAACTTAGGCTCAAAGTGAGAGGGAGAGATTTCAGAGGGATAGCAGGGGCATATTTTTCACTTATGGGCTGTTGGAGATTGCTAGTAATTGAGAAAATAAATTAAGGCTGTGACAAACGAATGTATTTGTTGCAATCACTATTAACTGATAAAAAATGAGTCTTAATTGCAATTTAATTGTCTTTGGTTTGTTAAATATTTTTGTAAAATAAGCATTCTTAAATCAATTCACTGTTATTTTCTAACAGCTTTTCTTCTCTCTTTAGGGTAAACTTGTGAAGTATTTCAGCCGTCAGCTTTCCTGTAAACGTAAAGTTTCTCTGCAAGAACGGAGTGCTGAGTTAGAAGGATTCCCCCACCTTGTTCATTGGTTTCGGATTGTAAATATTCGCAAGGAAGTGATAGAGGTAACTTTGGCATTAATGCTCTTAAACCATAGTTTCTGAATAACTGATAATGTTGTTAGAAAAATGCATTGTTTGATATAGCTGAGGATTGATTGGTTTTAATCATCTTCATTTTGTTTTATCATTTAGAGAGATTTCACCAAATGTATATATTTTGTATATCACTTTATTTGCGAGAGTCTGTTTAACACCATTGAATTACATTGCAAATTATGTATGATGTGCAGCAAATTTAAATTAAAAAATGAATACAGAAAATAGGAAGGTTGCTTGCTCCAGAGCTACTTCTCACTTTGTACCCTCTCCTCTTCTAAGGCTAATAATTCTGTTTGTGGTCAAGCCTACTAGGGGAAGGGGAATTGTGGATTTGATGTTATGTAACAAACCAGTTTTGATTTGGGGGCGCAAGATAAATTAAACCCGAGGAGGGAGTGACCATCTATCATATAGAAAATAGGCCCTTCGAGCCAACACCGCCATTCATTGTGACCATGGCTGAATGTCCCAAATCAATAACCCGTGCCTGCCTTCTCCCCATATCCCTTTATTCCTAGAGCTCTATCTAACTCTCTCTTAAACCCATCCAGTGATTTGGCCTCCACTGCCCTCTGTGGCAGGGAATTCCACAAATTCATAACTCTGGGTGAAAATGTTTTTTTTCACCTCAGTCTTAAATGGCCTCCCCTTTATTCTAAGACTGTGGCCCCTGGTTCTGGACTCGCCCAACATTGGGAACATTTTTCCTGCATCTAGCTTGTCCAGTCCTTTTATAATTGTATATGTTTCTATAAGATTCCCCCTCATCCTTCTAAACTCCAGTGAATACAAGCCTAGTCTTTTCAATCTTTCCTCATATCACAGTTCCGCCATCCCAGGGATCGATCTCGTAAACCTACGCTGCACTGCCTCAATCACAAGGATGTCCTTCCTCAAATTAGGAGACCAAAACTGTACACAATACTCCAGATGTGGTCTTACCAGAGGCCTATACAACTGCAGAAGAACCTCTTTACTCCTATACAGAAATCCTCTTGTTATGAAGGCCAACATTCCATTAGCTTTCTTCACTGCCTGCTGTACCTGCATGCCAACTTTCAGTGACTGGTGTACAAACACACCCAGGTCTCGCTGCATCTCCCCCTTACCTAACCTAACCCCATTGAGATAATAATCTGCCCCCTTGTTTTTTCCACCAAAGTGGATAACCTCACATTTATCTATATTATACTGCATCTGCCACGCATCTGCCCACTCACTCAACCGGTCCAGATCACCCTGCAACCTCCTAACATCCTCTTCACAGTTCACACTGCCACCCAACTTTGTGTCATCTGCAAACTTGCTAGTGTTGCTCCTAATTCCCTCTTCCAAATCATTTATATATATACATGGTAAACTGTTGCGGCCCTAACACCGAACCTTGCGGCACTCCACTCGCCACTGCCTGCCATTCTGAAAAGGACCCGTTCACTCCTACTCTTTGCTTTCTGTCTGCCAACCAATTTTCTATCCATGTCAACACCCTACCCCCAATACCATGTGATCTATTTTTAGTCACCAGTCTCCCATGCGGGACCTTATCAAAGGCTTTCTGAAAGTCTAGATACACTACATCCACTGGCTCTCCTTCATCCATTTTACTTGTCACATCTTCAAAAATTCCAGAAGATTAGTCAAGCATGATTTCCCTTTCATAAATCCATGTTGACTTGGACTAATCCTTTTACTGCTAACCAAATGCCTTGTTATTACCTCTTTAATAATTGACTCCAGCATCTTTCCCACCACAGAAGTCAGGCTAACTGGTCTGAAATTCCCTGTTTTCTCTCTCAATCCTTTCTTGAAAAGTGAGATGACATTAGCTATTCTCCAATCCACAGGAACTGATCCTGAATCTATTGAACATCAGAAAATGATCACCAATGCGTCCACTATTTCTAGAGTCACCTTTCTGAGGGTCCTGGGATGCTGACCATCCGGCCCAGGGGATTTATCATCCTTCAGTCCCATTAGCTTAGCCAATATTATTTGTCGCCTAATGAAAATTTATTTCTGTTCCTCTACCCCCTCTGTCCTCCAGTACATCTGGGAGATTGTTTATGTCTTCCTTAGTGAAGACAGATCCGAAGTACCTTCGGAGGTGTTCGGCGATCGTTTCGCCGAACACCTCCACTCGGTCCGCAATAACCAACCCGACCTCCCGGGTTTTTTTTAAATTTACTTTATTTTAAAGGAGTCCATTTTGAACCAATAATTCCTTTACAGTTTTGAAACCTCGATGTTGCAGTTTGGAGTTCCCACATCGTCTTCCTGATGGCAGGAGTGATTTGAGAGGGTGGCCAAGTGTGGTTTGGGTCCCTGATGATGCTGGCTGCGTTTTTGAGGCAGCGTCTTCTATAGACCTGGTCGATGGTGGGGAGGTTGGTACCCATCATGGACTAGGCACCGTTCACCACTTTTTAACTCTTCTTTCTCCTTGGGCGTTCGAGTTACTGAACCAGGCTGTGATGCAACCAGTTTACCTCTCTACCGTTTACCTGTAGAAGTTCAGAAGGGTTTGTCGTCAAATGAAATATTAAACCTATTTTCAGTTTCATAATGGTATGTTTTTTGGCATGGGCATCAGTGTTTCCGTCCAAATAGTTGCTACCCAAACCTGGGCTAAATTTTCACAAACATCAACGTTTAAAATCCTCTGTCACAGAACTGAACAGGTCTTTTCAAAGCCACTAAGTACCTCTGACTGGAATCAATTAGGTATCCTCACCACCTTGACTGTCCTCATTCTTTGCCCATAATTAATCTCACAATCCTGCTCCAAGCTACCTCCTCTCCCAGCTGAGTTGACTATTCTTACCAGGTTCAACGCCTTATCTGCAGAAAATTATGGGCATTTCTAGCAGGTCAGCTAGTGTCTATGACAGAGATAATGTTAACATTTCAGATCAATGACTTTTGTTAAGAATAAATAAAAACAGGAGAAGTCTTTTCAACTTCATGAATGCTCTCATATGTAATATAATTGTGGCTGATCACTTACTTCTGTACCACTTCCCTATACTAACACCATATTGCATGTAAATATGCTCAACAACTGAGCGTCCACATCTATCCTGGTAGGAAATTCTAAAGCTTCATTATTCTCTGGGCAAAGAAATGTCTTATCTCTTCCTGTAGAAGTTTGGATGTTTGGTGCCACTAGCTAGAAAGGGTGCAGTGAAGATTCACGAGGATGTTACCAAGACTTGAGTGCATGAACTATAGGCAGAGATTGGGCAGGCTTGGATTTTATTCCTTGGAGCACAAGAGGCTGAGGGGTGATCCTATAGTGGTGTATAAAATCATGAGGGAAATAGATAGGGTGAATGCACACAATCTTTTTTCCAGTTAGGGTAATCAGGAACTAGATGGCATAAGTTTAAGGGAAGATTAGAAAGATTTAATAGGAACTTGAGGGGAACCTTTTTTTAGGCAGAGCATGGTGGGTGTATGGAATGAGCTGCCCGAGGTAGTAGTTGAGGCAGGTGCAATAACAATGTTTAAAATAAGTTTATAGTATTTATATATTTATAGTATTTTATTAGATAGCGATGCTCCAAAGACGGATTTATATAGGCAATCATGGGAAAATGAATTAGGTCAAACAATTAGTCCAGAAATTTGGGATAATAGCTTACAACATATACATCACTGTTCGTTAAACACTAGACATTCTTTAATACAATTTAAAGTATTGCATAGACTGCATTATTCAAAAACAAAACTGAATAGAATTTTTCAAAGTGTTTCCCCTATTTGTGATAAATGTCAACATTTAGAGGCTAACCTATTGCACTCATTCGTAAGTTGTATAAAAATTAATACATTTTGGATGGAAATTTTTAAGATAATCTCAGAAGTCGTCAATACCAAACTGGCTCCTGACTCAAAATTAATAATATTAGGAATAACGGAACCAAATCAATTCATTACTTCGAATCAAAGAATTTTTATTGATTATAGTTTAATAATTGGGAAAAAATTAATATTAAAATTTTGGAAAGGCTCTATAACCCCCAAAATTAAAATGTGGACCACAGAAATGTCGGAGACCCTATATTTGGAAAAAATAAGATTTGTCTTAATGGACAAACAAGAACTATTTTAAAAAGTACGGTCCCCATTTATTGAATATTTGAAGGGGCAAACTGATTCGGCACGAGAACCCGACTGAAACCAGAATCAAAGAGTAGATGAAGTTGTACATTTCATAAAACGTGGATATATCTCCAACGATGTAAAATCTGTAGAATACTCCATTCTTTCCCAACATATATATATATATATTTTTTGTTTAATCTTATTCCACTATTTTCTATCTTTATAAAAAATGGAAAAAAAACATAGAAGCATAATTATTAAGCAAGGATTAACATAAATAATACTGATTATGTATATCTACAAAGAACAAAATGATTTTTATTATGTCAAAAATGAACACATATCTATTTTTTTAAATTATGTAATTGCTTCTAACTAATAAAAAAACTTAACAAAAAAAAAAAGTTTGGACATGGAGATGGATAAGAAAGGATAAGAAGAATATGGGTGAAACAGATAAATGGGACAAGGTTAGATGAGGTATCTTGGTCGTCATGGATAAATCGTATTGGTGCTGTAATTCTATAGCTAAAGAGTCATCTGAAAATGCTTCAACGACCATTTCTTTAACTATTTAGTACGACAACTGGAGCCATCAACTTTGAGTTCGAATATTCTCAGCTTTATTTGGATATCTGTCCATGGGCATGTCTTATCCCATGTTTTTAACTGTCAAAGCATTGCAAAATCTTTTATGCTCTTCCAATTTCAACCACTAGTACAGACATAGTTTTAATTGTTTGACAATTTGCTGCCGTGCCCCCAACTTTATTGGCCCAAAGATCTAGAATTCCCTGTCTTTCTCTGCTTTTATACTTTTTTTTTGCTTTCACCTGTGCAAATATCTGCAAATGAGTTTGTCAAATTTTGCGTATTATTGCTTTAGTGGCGCTTATTGGGATATTAAAATCACTATATTTATTTGTATATTCTTGTTGTTTTATGTTATTTTATTCTTGTTAATTTTCTTTCTAAATCCCACAACAATGAAAGCCTGAAAACATAGCTTGTGAACTTTTCTATTATTCCCTCAATTTTGCACAAAGCCCAATTTACAATCCTCTGCCAGAATGATGCATTTAATAATATTTTAGCTAAAGGGCCCATGTTGCTGAAATGTTATTGTTGTTGTTGAACTTAACTGGTATGAATGTGCCCATTGAAATATACATTCTGGCATAGAGGCGTCAATTTTGTTTTATTCTCCATACCTTTCTTTCTCTGGCTGCTGTAATACTTTATTCTCTCACCATGGTGGCGGTCATGGGCTATCCTCCTGGTTTGACTGTTACTCTAATGTCTGGAAAACTCACAAGAAAATTGCATTGCGAATGGTGATTTTTATTTCCCTTTACTGTTCATCATGGTTACCATGTCTTTGCATGCTACCTCTCCTGAACCCATGTGGATGTGGAATCAGTGTTATTGCGTCAGCCATTCAGGAAGAGACACAACATATAAAACATAACGCTTCCAAAGGAAGGTAGGGTAACTGGGAGAGTTAGTGGGTAAGCATTGCAAGGTGATAGGAGCTGACAGATGAAATGTGACCCAAGTTTGTATATTTCGTCCTTATAGCTTAACCCCTGAAGACTGGGTAATTTTCTAGAAAATCTACACTGCTCTCCCTCCAATGTCAATATATCCACATGTTCTGCCCAGAAATACTCACCATACTACATTTTAAACTAACACAAACTTTGCTCAGATCTAGCATTCCTATACTATGTTGGACTTCAGTCCTCCAGACAAGTCCAATAATTCATTAAACCTAAAGTTACTAATTTTGTCCGTGACAATTTTATATTGTTTTATTTTTCAGAAAATGAATGTTGCTGGCCACGTTGACATTTATTGTCCATGCATAAGTTCCTAGGAATAAATGGTAATGAGCCATCTTCTTAAACTGCTATAGTCTTCCCAGTGAAAGAAGACCCATAGTGCTGTTGGACAGGGAGTTCCATGATTGGATGAGCAACAATGTAGGAATGTCAATTTGTTTCCAAGTCAAGATCGCAAAACAAAGTGCTTGAGGAACTCAGCGGGACTGGCAGCATCTTCGGAGAGAAATGGAGAGAAAACGTTTTTGGTCAGACTTTTTTTAGACTGATTGGAGTAATGGAATGATTGAAAATAGAGGTTGGGAGATCACGAGGGCTGGAGATTGGATGCATGTAACGGAGGGGATAGTTGATTGGCATATAAAAGGAGTAAGTGACAAAGGTGGGAGATAAAAAGGAGACAGTGTCAGATAAGAAAGAAGAAGAGGAGTGAAATGAAAAGCCAGCGAGATATGAGTGGAAGAGGATATGAGGGAGGGGTAAGAGGGTGTATTAAAGAGAATTGGGGATTCGGGATGGAAACCAAGCTGGATCAATTTCAGCTTCTGGCTGAATGTGGTTGTGAATACTGAGGAACCCTCAGTCTGAAGATGGGTCTCGACCCGAAACGTCAACCATTCCTTCTATCCAGAGATGTTGCTTGTCCCAATGAGTTACTCCAGCATTTTGTGTCTATCTTTGGTGTAAACCAGCATCTGCTGTTCCTTCCTCCACCTCTCACTTGCCAGACTTTGTCCCACCCCACCTCTTTTTCCAGCTTTCTCCCCCCTACTTCAATCAGTCTGAAGAAGGGTTCTGTCCAGTCATCCAGTTCCCCCCACAGATGCTGCCTGACTGCTGAGTTCCTCCAGCACTTGTTTTGCTCAATTTTTCAGCACCTGTAGTTTATTGTGTAGTTCACGTTCCCCTCTAAAGTCAGTCATACAGCATGGAAACAAGCCCTTCAGCCCAACGTTGCCTTGACAACCTAGATGCCCCATCTACTCACATTTGGCCCATATCCTTCTAAACCTTTACTACCATGGACCTGTCCAAATGTCTTTAAAATGTTGTTATAATATCTGTCTGAACTACCTCCTCCGGCAGTTTGTTCCATATACCCACCATTCCCTTTGTAGAAAATGTTGTCCCTCGGGTTCCTGTTGAATCTTTCCCCATCTTACCTTAAACCTATGTTCTCTGATCCTTCTATAATGTAACCCCCTCCCAATCCCATGACCTGATCCTGGTCATCTCTCATTTTGCCTTTTCCCTTCACTCACAAATGAAGCTATCTTTCAAAGAAGCTTAGAAAGGTATGTGGATAGGAGAGGTTTGGGGGTATATGGGCCAGGCTCAGGCAAGCTACCATGATCATGCAATTTGGTCAGCCCTGTGGACAGGTTGCTCCGTAGGGCCTGTATTCATGATGCAAACCTCTATAATTCTTTGACAAATTGCTCTGAGGTTTTTACTGTCCTATCTTCCACAAACTACAGTCTTCAACCCCTCCTTGGTTTCTATCTGCAATCTAGCTCTTGTGAAAAAAAAAGCCTTTGAGAAAACCACAATAGGCCACATATTGTGCATTAGTACTTATTCCTCTACTTCATTCCCATGCAGTGCTTAACTCCTTAAGGTACAGGCCTAGAAATTTGTGGAACCTCTTCCTAAACCCACATTTTGGTGATGTTATCTTCATATTTTGCTTACCCACACAAAGCCAGGAGTTAAAATGAATGAATTCCTAATAACTAACAAATCAGTACAGATATGTTTGGTTTATTTTCTCGTTTTATGTAATCCAGTATACACTTTCCTCATCTAAAATGTGTACAGATTACATTATCCAGCAGAGGGCGATATTAAACTGAAAGTTACAATGTATCAGATTTGGACCAGGACATCCTGATTTAGTTCTGAAAGTTGAACAGGACAGCACAGGATCAGGTCAAACATGATGCGAAATTGACCAAATCGGTTCTGGTTGCACATGATCCATTTCCTTCCATTCCCTGCAGATTCACATGCCTATCTGAAAGCCTCTTAAACACCACAATCCAATCTGCTTCCTTTATCACCCATGGAAGCATGAGCCAGGCACCTTTACCCTGTGCGTTATATAACTTGCCCCACAATTCATGGCGGCGCGTACTGACGCAGCGGCTTTGCGCTCCCCAGTCGGAGTCAATTCGGAGCAGCCCAGTACCGAAGGCGGCTGTGAAAATAAGGTATTTAAAAACATCAGAACCCCGAGAAATCCCAGTACCCCCAGAAAACACAGTAAGGGACTCACCTCCAGGACGGGGAAACCCAGTACCTGCACTGTGATCCCGACAGGTCGCACGTGGAGCTGAATGTAACTGCTCAACATTGGACGTGGCTGCGAGAAACTGGCTGGTGAGCACTACAGTACCCTCACCAAAATCCCGATGGAGCTTGGCAGAACAGCCAAGCTGTGATCCCCTGGATCACCACTCCGGAGGGTAGGAGATGGAGAATGCACCGGGAGAGAAAGCAGAAACGAGGAAGGCGAGCGGGGTGCAGGACGGACTACGGAGGGCTCCACAAAGACCATCGCTACCAAGCGCCTTTCTCACGAATGTCCGGTCACTCACCAACAAGCTGGATGAGGTGAGGCTCTGGATCAACACCTAGCGATCCATGAAAGACTGCTGTGTGCTGATCTTCACAGAGACCTGGCTCAGCGCGCTGGTTCCCGACGGGGCTGTGGACCTAACCAACCGGTCACTGCATCGTGCTGATAGAACAAAGGACTCCGGTAAGAGCAAGGGCGGAGGGCTCTGCATCTATATCAACAAGGACTGGTGCACCAACCACACTGCAGTAGAGAGCTACTGTTCCCCAGACCTGGAATACCTACTGCAGAAATGTAGACCGTTTTACCTGCCTCAGGAGTTTATTGTGGTTATCATCATGGCCATATACATCCCACCACAGGCTAATGCTAACCCAGCGCTAGCACAGCTGCACTCGGCCATCAGCAAGCAGCAGGATGCTCACCCCGACGGTGCCTTCATTGTTGCAGGGGACTTTAACCAGGTGGACCTACGAGCTGCACTCCGCAAATTCCACCAGCATGTGCAGTGCCCTACCAGGGGCTCAAACACGCTGGATAAAGTGTACACCAACATCAAGGACGCATACAGAGCTCTCCCCTGCCCTTCCCTGGGAAAATCCGATCACCTCTCACTGTTCCTACTGCCTGCATACAAACCCCTCATCTGCAAGACCAAACCTGCAATAAAGACAGTCAAAATATGGCCCGAGGACGCCACCCTACAACTCCAGGACTGCTTTGATCGCACCGACTGGGACCTGTTTGCACAACAGGCTACCAGTGGTACAGAGGTAGACTTGGAGGAGTACACATCCACTGTGCTCTCCTACATCAACTGCTGTGTGGACACTGTCACAGTGGACAAGGAAATAAAGATGTTCCCAAACCAGAAACTGTGGATGAACAAGAAGGTTCAGAATCTGCTAAGGGCACGTAACATTGCCTTTAAATCCAGGGACACTTCTGCCTACAGTGCTGCCAGGTCAAACCTGAACAAAGGTATAAAAAAGGCCAAAGACATCCACAGGCAAAAGGTGGAAGACCACTTCAACACCGCGGACACCAGAAGCGTGTGGCAGGGTGGCAGGGACATCACTGACTACAAGAGCAGCTCCGCCTGCCCCCACAGTGATATCACACTGGCCAATGAGTTAAACACCTTCTTTGCCCGCTTCGAAACTGACAACACCACCAGGAGAGGAATAACCCCGGCTAGGGCGGAGGGACAGGCCTTAACACTGAGCACCCAGGAGGTACAGTGCGCTCTACGTAGGATCAATCCACGCAAGGCTGCAGGCCCGGATGGAGTCCAGGATAGGGTACTAAAGGACTGTGCTGTACAGCTGGCGGAGGTATTTACAAGGATCTTTAACCTGTCTCTATCTCTGGCAATGGTCCCCAAGTGCCTGAAGACAGCTACCATAGTGCCGGTGCCGAAAAAGTCTAAAGTCACCAACCTGAATGACTACCGCCCGGTTGCCCCAACTCCAATACCAATGAAGTGCTTTGAAAGGCTGGTCCTCTCCCACATCAAATCCAGCATCCCTGTATCATTGGACTCTCATCAATTTGTATACAGGGCAAATAGATCCACAGAGGATGCCATCTCTCTGGCTCTTCACACTGTCTAGACTCACCTGGAAAGACAGGGCACATACATGAGGATGCTCTTCATTGACTATAGCTCTGCCTTCAATACGGTCATCCCCACCAAGCTGACCACCAAACTCCACCAGCTAGGCCTCAGCTCACTGATATGCGATTGGATCCTGAATTTTCTGATGTAGCGACCGCAGGCACTGAGACTGGGCCCGCACCTGTCCTCCACTATCACCCTGAGCACCGGCACACCACAGGGCTGTGTACTGAGCCCCATGCCCTACACCCTCTTCACACAAGACTGTGTTCCTGCATTCAACACCAACACCATCGTCAAGTTTGCAGATAACACAACGGTGATCGGGCTGATCACCAACGGCGATGAAACATAATACAGAGCAGAGGTGCAGAACCTGGCGGACTGGTGCTCATGTAACAACTTGTAACTAAACACCTCCAAGTCCAAGGAGCTGATTGTCGACAAGGAGGTCACAGAATGGGGAATACGCCCCAATCGCCATCTACAGAGACAGTGTGGAGAAAATTTCCAGCTTCAAGTTTCTGGGCATTCACATCTCAGAGGACCTCACATGGTCCACCAACACTGCTGCGCTGGTCAAAAAGGCACAGCAATGACTGTTCTTCCTGAGAACATTGAAACGGACTGGTCTGCCCCAACAGCTGCTGACAACCTTCTACGCTGCACAACAGAGAGCATACTAACATATGGCATCTCTGTGTGGTATCTCAGCTGCACGGAGAGGAGAGCTCTTCAGTGCGTCGTACACAGAGCGCAGAAGATTATTGGGACACCACTACCAGCCTTGGAGGGCATCTACCACACACGGTGCCTCAGGAAGGCCATGAGCATCCATAAAGACTCCTCACACCTAGTCCGAACCACTACAAACTTCGTTAAACGGTTACATATTAAGTATCCAGGATTCCAGGGACACCGCTACCAATGTAGCTGGGGTTTCCATTTATCGGTTACATATTAACATTGACTCATTATTATTATTTTTTTAATAGTTATAAAAAATAAAGAAAAATAAAAGAAAATTAGAAAAATAGAATAAACTATCCATAATCCAACTTAGGAGATAGGTCCGTAGGTCCGAGAGCATAACTATTTATCTAGTCCTGGGTTCAAGCTTCCATCCGGTCTCAGCGCCGGCCCATTCTACCCCTTCAAATAATCTATGAACGTGGACAATATTCTAGTAAATAATTCTGGTTTGTCAATTAAGCCAAATCTAATTTTTTCCAGATTTAAGGTCTCCGATATCTCCATAATCCACATTTTGATTGTGGGGGTTGCAGGGTTTTTCCAAAATGTTTATATTAATTTTTTCCCAGTTATTATACTGTAATCAAGGACATTTCTTTGGTTTATTGTAAGTTTTAGATATTGTTCAGATATGCCTAATATTATTAATTTAGGATCGAGCTCCTGTTGAGTATTAACCACTACGGAAATAATTAAAAAAATATCCACCCAAATTTTTTTAATTTTTATGCAACTTACAAAGGTATGGGTTAAATTAGCAGACATTTATCGCAGATAGGAGAGATATTAGGAAAAATTCTATTTAATTTTGTTTTAGAATAATGCAATCTATGTAATACTTTAAATTGTATTAAAGAATGTCTGGCGTTTAACGAACATTGATGTATATGTTGTAGACTTTCATCCCACTGTTTTACTGGTCTAATGTTATTTTTACAAACCATGTTCTCGGGGTATCCAAACCTAAATTTTATTAGTGTTTAAGTTATGACATGGGATGCAAACCAAATCTCGTTGCACTTATGTGCAATGACAATAACATTTATTATTATTATTAATTGTCCTTTAAATTTTACCCCTCGCACCATAAGCTATGCCCACTGGTGGGAGAAATTACATCATTTTATAAACTTCTAGCAAGTTTTTCTTCAGCCTCAAAAACTTCAGAGAAAACAGTCCACGTTTGTTCAACCTTACCTGAAAACTAATGTCGCCTACTCTAGTTAATATTCTGGTAAATCTCTTCTGCACCCTCTTCAAGCGAGCACTTAACCAGGGCTGCATACAATAATGCCAGTTTAGCCTAATCAAAGTTTTGTAAAGCTGTAACATGACTTCCTGACTCTTATACTTAATGCCCCAACTGATGAAGGCAAGCATTCCTTACACCACCTTTACCGTTCTGTTTAAATGTGATGCTACTTTCAGGGAGCCATGGATTTGGACTTCAGATCTTTCTGTACATTAGTACTGTTAAGTATCTTGCTGTATCCTTTGAAAGCCTTCACTGTCCGCAACACCATCAATATTGGCGTCGCCTGCAAACTTATTCACCAACCCATAGTCATTTATATCACAAACAACTGAGGATCCCAGAACCAATATCATTGGAGTAGCACTGGTAATTAATATCCTTCCACCACTACCCTCTCCTACAATACTGGCACAATACACAGCTCAAAGCTGGTTTTGTGGTCCTCAGTTTCTAGCTCTCTAACTTTCTCTGAAACTGCTCTGTTTTCAGCATTAACAAATATAGGTAAACAGACCAATCAGCCCCTCAAGTACATTCTGCCATTTAGTTTGGTTAACACTAATCTTAACCTTGGTTCCATTACCTCCCTGAGCTGCATGTCCCTTGATAACATAAGTAATGCACGTCCAGGCAACTAATTTGTGAAACCTGTGATAATCCAGGTATGCACACCCTTTTGGTGAGAGTCTTGCACATTCCTACAACTGCTAATGTTGGAAAATGCTTCCAGACTCCTTTCCCAAATTACCTAGTATTATTTCAAGATTATATTTCCATGTGAGACACAAATTGCTGGTGTAACTCAGCGATAGGCAGCATCTCTGGAGAGAAGGAATGGGTGACATTTCAGGCCGAGATCCTTTTTCAAACTAGTCAGGGGAAAAGGGAAAAGTGAGCTATAGACACTGATGTAGACAGAGATATATAACAAACTAGACTGAGTGGGACCAGTTGGGTCCCATGTTCACACGGGAGGACTGGTCTCCCAACGGAATATTTCACCTCTCCACCAATTCCAATATTGGTGGCCAGTGGGAGGGGGGGGGGGGGGGGGGGTTCTGGAGCGCTAGTATAGGTGTTGTGGGCTGAAGGGACTGGTTTCCAGAGGGCTAGTATGGACATTGTGGGTCAAATGGATTCTTGGGCTGGTAGCTCAGTCAATTAAACCTGGCGTGCTGGCAGCTCATTCACTCACGGCTGGTGGGCTGGCAGTTCACCCATGGCTATTGCTTGAAATTCCATTTCAAACAGGGGGCAAGGCCACCAAATTCAAGTGCAGTTTCATACCATTTCAAGCAGGGTGCAAGGCCACCAAATTCAAATGCAGTTTCATACCATTTCAAACAGGGTACAAGGCCACCAAATTCAAGTGCAGTGTCATACCACTTCAAGCAGGATGCAAGGCCACCAAATTCAAGTGCAGTTTCATACCATTTCAAGCAGGGTGCAAGGCCACCAAATTCAAATGCAGTTTCATACCATTTCAAACAGGGTGCAAGGCCACCAGATTTAAATGCAGTTTCAGACCATTTCAAGCAGGGTGGAAGGCCACAAAATTCAAGTGCACTTTAATACAATTTCAAGCAGGATGCAAGGCCACCAAATTCAAATGCAGTTTCATACCATTTCAAGCAGGGTGCAAGGCAAACAAATTCTAATGCAGTTTAATGCCACTTCAAGCAGGGTGAAACCACCATAAAACCACCATAAAAACCACATTAAAAACCACACAGTTCAGTAGACGTTCAGTTGGTCCTCAGCTCAGACAGAGTCGTGACCTCTGTCTCCCCCATCTTGCAGAGACTGAGCCATGCCCACACTATCGGGTTTTATAGTCCCTCCCCCTCCCTCCGGAATCGCCGTGGCCTTCATGGCGTGATTGACAGGAGAGAGAATCTCAACATTTTCTAATAACTCATTTATTTTTCACCAATGGGAAAAATCCTCTGCGCCTGAGGAGCGGAGGGGGAGCGGAGTAAGATGGCCAAAAATCACAACTGTAAGTCGTAGCGGTTTTTCTAAAATCAATATACAGTGCAAACAGGAGGTGGTCAAGTTTAGACTTTTAATTATATGCTTTTTCAAACCAGCCACCACCACGTTTGCTTTGCTTTTTCAAAATAACCACCACCACATTTGCTTTTTCAAACCAACCATATTTTCATTTTCAAACCACATTAAGGGCACTCACAGGTCAGTAAAACCACACTCACCGTTTAGTAGACATGTGTGTCGGTGTTCAGTGTTATTCACAGCTCAGACTGAGAGTCGTAACCTCTCGCTCCCCCATCTTGCAGAGACTGAGGTACGTCCACACCTCTGGGTTTTATAGTCCCTCCTCCCCCCTTGCGAGGGAGAAGGGGCTTGGCCTTCATGGCATGATTGACAGGAGAGAGAATCTCAACATTTTTTAAACATTCATAATTCTTCTATTTTTCATCAATGGGAATTATCCTCTTGTCCTGCGCAGAGGAAGTGGACTCTGAGTAAGATGGCCAAAAATCGCAGCCGTAAGTGGTAGCATTTTTTCTAAAATAAATATGCAGTGCAAACAGGAAGTGGTCAAGATTTGAGTTTTAATTATATAGATAAGGCAACACCACTTTTCAATGAGGCAAAGGCAACACCAGTTTTCAATAAGGCAAAGACAACACCACTTTTGCATTTTCAAACCAACACCAATTTTGCATTTTCAAACCACATTTTCAAACTACATTAAGGCACTCACAGATCAGTAAAACCACTCACAGTTTAGTAGACTTGTGTTAAGTGTTATTCACAGCTGAGACTGAGAGTTGTAACCTCTCGCTCCCCCATCTTGCAGAGACTGAGGCAGTCCACACTTCCGGGTTTTATAGTTCCTCCCCCCCCTCCACCGGAAGAGGCGTGGCATTCGTTGCATGACTGACAGGACAGAAAGGTCAGTGTGGGAATGGGAAGGAGAATTAAAGTGTTTGGCAACCGGGAGATCAGGTAGGTCCAGGCAGATTGAGCGAAGGTGTTCAGCAAAACGATCGCCCAGTCTACGTTTGGTCTTGCTGTTGTATAAATGCCAACATCTTGAACAACGAATACTGTACATGAGGTTGCAGGAGGTGCAAGTGAACCTCTGCCTAACCTGCTAAACAAACGTAGACTGGGCGATCTCCCGATTGACAACTTTAAAATGTCCTACCCATTCCCACACTGACCTTTCTGTCCTGCGTCTCCTCCATTGCAGAGTGAGGCTAAACACAAATTGGAGAAACTGCATTCCATATATCGTTTGGGCAGCTTGCAACCCAGTGGGAAAATTATTGATTGTTCTAACTTCACGTAACCCCTGCATTCCCTCTCTCTCCATCCCTCCCTCACCCATCGCACCAGCTTCTCATTCTCACCTGGGAAGCAGCTAACAATGGCCTGTTTCCTTTATCATCGTTACTTTTTTGCGTATCTTCGAAACATAGAACATAGAAAAATCGGTGCAGGAGTAGGTCATTCAGTCCTTCGAGCCATCACTGCCTTTCAATATGATCATGGCTGATCTTCTAAAATCAGAACCCCGTTCCTGCTTTTTCCCCATATCCCTTGATTCCTCAGCCCTAAGAGCTAAATCTAACACTCTCTTTGATTCATTTGTTCTATATCTCTCTACATCACTGTCTATACCTCTTTTCCCTTTCCCCTGACTCTAGTCTGAAGAAGGATCTCGACCTGAAACGTCACCTATTCCTTCTCTCCAAATATGCTGTCTGTCCCGCTGAGTTACTCCAGCATTTTGTATCTATCTTTGGGTTAAACCATCCTGCGCATTACAGTCCCATGTTTTTGACTTCCAAACGGTCATAGAGTCATACAGTATTGAAACAGGCCCTTCTGTCCAACCATCCAGTTATCAGTTTAGTTCTTTGTCATGTGTACCGAGGCATAGTGAAAAGCTTTTGTTGTATGCTGTCCAAGATACCCGTCTACACTAGTCCCACTTGCCCGCATATGGATCATATCCCTCTAAACACTTCCTATCCATGTACCTGTCCAAATGTTTTTTGAATATGGTTATAGTATCTGTTTCAACTACCTCCTCTGGCAGCTCATTCTGCATATACACCACCCACAGGCTCCTATTTCATCTTTTCCATCTCACCTTGAACCTGTGACCTCTGGTTCATGATTCTCATACTCTGGGTGAATGCACAGAGTCTTTTATCCAATCTATTGTCCTCATGACCTTAGACACCTCTTTAAGATCACCCCTCATCCTCCTTCGCTCCCAAGAAATAAACATCCTCGTATATCTTCTCGGCATTCTTTCCAGCTTAAAGAGTCCTTATTCTCAACATTAAAAAAAATGATCATTTTATCAAATCCTTACAGCACATTAAATATAATCAAAATATTCCCTTCCTGGGCCTTTCCCACTTAGGCGATTTTTTGGGCGACTACAGATGACTGCCGCAAAATGTTCAACTTGTTGAAATTTTCTCGGCGACAGTGGCGACAATTTTTGCTGTTGTTAGTTGACGTAAGTGTTGACGTAGGTTGCCGCTAGGTGTCGTAGGTGAATTCCATTAAAACTAGTCCCTTGCAGTCGCCTAACGATCGCCTAATTGGGACAGGCTTTTCAACCTTCAATACCAATGTTTAAACCAATATTTTAGGAGGCTGCAAGAGGAGTAATAAGTTATGTGGAAAAATGTTCCAAGGTGCTAAGACAGGCAGAAACAGCTGCTAAATTACAGATGACAATAATGGATACGATGAGGAAAGATTGGTCTAAGTGGTGGACTTTAGGAAGTGTCTTAACGGAAGAGTATGTGGTTAGGGAGAGGAATTCAAAGTGTGAATCATTGAGCAAATGTAAGTTCCACCAACAAATGCTGGACATAAACAGTAAGTCACTAATGTTGATGTAAAAAGAGGGGAATTATCAACATCCCCATGTCAACTTGGGTCAATGCAGGCATTAAAGGACAGAAGAGATGTGATTTTTGATGTGAAAATAGACAGCCTTACCTGGGCAAGTTTTGATTTCAAAGTCAAAGTCAAAAGAGTTTATTGTCATGTGTCCCTGACAGGACAATGAAAATCTTTATTTGCATAGCACAACAGAACATAGAAGGCATTGACTACAATTCTATACATAAATACACCCATGAATTAATAAATTAATAAAGTGCAAATAACAGATGGAGGGATATCAATGTTCAGAGTTCCGAGCCAGGTTTAATAGCCTGATGGCTGTGGGGATTTGTGTTATACAGTAAGCTGCTGTTGTGGTGGTGGCTACTGTGTCGATTCCAGGTTTATGTCCAGCATTTGTTGTTGGAACTCGCATTTGCCCAATGATTATGGAGATATCTGCCTCACACAGAAACATAGAAAATAGGTGCAGGAGTAGGCCATTCGGCCCTTCGAACCTGCACCGCCATTCAATATGATCATGGCTGATCATCCAACTCAGTATCCCATACCTGCCTTCGATCCATACCCCCTGATCCCCATAGCCACAAGGGCCACATCTAACTCCCTCTTAAATATAGCCAATGAACTGGCCTCAACTACCTTCTGTGGCAGAGAATTCCACAGATTCACCACTCTCTGTGTGAAAAATGTTTTTCTCATCTCGTTCCTAAAAGACTTCCCCCTTATCCTTAAACTGTGACCCCTTGTTCTGGACTTCCCCAACATCGGGAACAATCTTCCTGCATCTAGCCTGTCCAACCCCTTAAGAATTTTGTAAGTTTCTATGAGATCCCCCCTCAATCTTCTAAATTCCAGCGAGTACAAACTGAGTCTATCTAGTCTTTCTTCATATGAAAGTCCTGACATCCCAGGAATCCATCTGGTGAACCTTCTCTGTACTCCCTCTATGGCAAGAATGCCTTTCCTCCGATTAGGAGACCAAAACTGTATGCAATACTCCAGGTGTGGTCTCACCCTGTACAACTGCAGTAGAACCTCCCTGCTCCTATACTCAAATCCTTTTGCTATGAATGCTAACATACCACTCGCTTTCTTCACTGCCTGCTGCACCTGCATGCCTACTTTCAATGACTGGTGTACCATGACACCCAGGTCACGTTGCATCTCCCCTTTTCCTAATAGGCCAACATTCAGATAATAGTCTACTTTCCTGTTTTTGCCACCAAAGTGGATAACCTCACATTTATCCACATTATACTGCATCTGCCACGCATTTGCCCACTCACCCAACCTATCCAAGTCACCTAGCAGCCTCCTAACATCCTCCTCACAGCTAACACTGCCCCCCAGCTTCGTGTCATCCGCAAACTTGGAGATGTTGCATTTAATCCCCTCATCCAAATCATTAATATATATTTTAAATAGCTGGGGTCCCAGCACCAAGCCTTGCGGTACCCCACTAGTCTCTGCCTGCCATTCTGAAAATGACCCGTTTACTCCTACTCTTTGCTTCCTCTCTGCGAGCCAGTTCTCCATCTACATCAATACTGAACCCCAGTACTGTGTGCTTTAAGTTTTGCATACTAATCTCTTATTGTCGAAAGCCTTCTTAAAGTCCAGATATAACACTTCCACTGGTTCTCCCTTATCCACTCTACTAGTTACATCCTTGAAAAATTCTATAGGATTCATCAGACATGATTTACCTTTCATAAATCCATGCTGACTTTGTCCAATAATTTCACCACTTTCCAAATGTGCTGCTATCCCATCTTTAATAACTGACTAGCAGTTTCCCCACTACCGATGTTAGACTAACTGGTCTGTAATTCCCCGTTTTATCTCTCCCACCCTTTTTAAAAAGTGGGGTTACATTAGCTACCCTCCAATCCTCAGGAACAACTCCAGAATCTAAAGAGTTTTGAAAAATTATCATTAATGCATCCACTATTTCTGGGGCTACTTCCTTAAGTACTCTGGGATGCAGCCTATCTGGCCCTGGGGATTTATAGGCCTTTAATCCATTCAATTTACCCAACACCACTTCCTGGCTAACCTGGATTTCACTCAGTTCCTCCGTCTCATTTGACCCCCGTTCCCTGCTATTTCCGGCAGATTATTTATGTCTTCCTTAGTGAAGACCGAACCAAAGTAGTTATTCAATTGGTCTGCCATGTCCTTGTTCCCCATGATCATTTCACCTGTTTCTGCCTGCAAGGGACCTACATTTGTTTTAATTAATCCTTTTCTCTTCACATGTCTATAAAAACTTTCGCAGTCAACTTTTATGTTCCCAGCCAGTTTTCTTTCATAATCTATTTTCCCTTTCCTAATTAAGCCCTTTGTCCTCCTCTGCTGGACTCTGAATTTCTTGCAGTCCTCTGGTAGGCTGCTTTTTCTGGCTAATTTGTATGCTTCATCTTTTGCTTTGATATTATCCCTGATTTTCCTTGTTATCCACGGATGCACTACCTTCCCTGATTTATTCTTTTGCCAAACTGGGATGAACAATTGTTGTAGTTCATCCATGCAGTCTTTAAATGCCTTCCATTGCCTATCCACCATCAACCCTTTAAAAATCAATTGCCAGTCTATCTTGGCCAATTCACGTCTCATACCCTCGAAGTTACCTTTCTTTAAGTTCAGAACCCTTGTTTCTGAATTAATTATGTCACTCTCCACTCTAATGAAGAAATCAACCTTATTATGATCACTCCTGCCCAAAGGGCCACGCACAACAAAACTGCTAGCTAACCCTTCCTCATTACTCAATACCCAGTCTAGATTAGCCTGCTCTCTCGTTGGTTCCTCTACATGTTGGTTTAGAAAACTATCCCACATACATTCCCAGAAATCCTCTTCCTCAGCACCCCTGCCAATTTGATTCACCCAATCTATATGTAGATTGAATTTGCCCATTATAACTGTTTTACTTTTGTTGCACGCATTTCTAATTTCCTGTTTGATGCCATCCCCAACTCCACTACTACTGTTAGGTGGCCTGTACACAGCTCCCACTAGCGTTTTCTGCCCCTTAGTGTTTTGCAGCTCTATCCATATCGATTCCACATCAAGCTAATGTCCTTCCGTTCTATTGCGTTAATCTCCTCTCTAACCAGCAACGCTACCCCCACCTCCTTTTCCTTTCTGTCTATCCCTTCTGAATATTGAATATCCCTGGATGTTCAGCTCCCAGCCTTGGCCACCCTGGAGCCATGTCTCCGTGATCCCAAGTATATCATATTCATTAATAACTATCTGCACATTCAATCATCCACCTTATTACGAATGCTCCTTGCATTGAGACATAAAGCCTTCAGGCTTGTTTTTACAACACTCTTACCCCTTGTACAATTATGTTGAAAAGTGTGCCTTTTTGATTTCTGGATTTGTCTGCCTGTCACTTTTACTTTTCTCCTTGCTACCTTTTGCTTCAACCTCATTTTACACCCCTCTGTCTCTCTGCTCACACATTTAAGAAACCCACCACCTCTTATTCTCTGTTTATTATCTTTTTCTTCTTTCTCCCCTACATGTTGGGTCTGAGTGCTTCCCTTCTCTGCCTCCTGCCTCACACATGTCTACTAGCTTTCTCTATTTGAGTCCCACCCCCCAACCATTCTAGTTTAAAGTCTCCCCAGTAGCCTTTGCAAATCTCCCCACCAGGATATTGGTCCCCCTCGGGTTCACGTGCAACCCGTCCTTTTTGTACAGGTCACACCTTCCCCAAAAGAGGTCCCAATGATCCAGACATATGAATCCCTGCCCTCTGCACCAGTCCTTCAGCCACGCATTTATCCTCCACCTCGCTCCATTCCTACTCTCACTGTCGCGTGGCACAGGCAGTAATCCTGAGATTGTTACCTTTGCGGTCCTTCTCCTTAACTCTCCTCCTAACTCCCTAATTTCTCCTTTCAGGACCTCTTCTCTTTTTCTACCTATGTCATTGGTACCTATATGTACCACGACCTCAGGCTCCTCTCCCTCCCATTTCAGGATATCTTGGACACGTTCAGACACATCCCAGACCCTGGCACCATCGGGGTCTCCTGAATGCGTCCACAGAATCGCCTATCTGACCCCCTAACTATAGAGTCCCCTATTATTATTGCCCTCCTCTTCTTTTCCCTACCCTTCTGAGCAACAGGGCCGGTCTCTGTACCCGAGGCCCGGCCGCTGTCGCTACCCCCAGGTAGGCTGTCCCCCCCAACAGTACTCAAACAGGAGTACTTATTGCCAAAGTGTACAGCCACCGGGGTACTCTCTAGTCCCTGCCTCTGCTCCTTGCCCCTCCTAACCGTGACCCACATGCCTGCCTCCCGTGGTCTTGGAGTGACCACCTCTCTATAACTCCTATCTATGACCTCACTCTCCCTGACCAGACAGAGGTCATCGAGCTGCTGCTCCAGGTTCCTAATACTGTCCCGTAGGAGCCCCATCTCGACGCACCTGGCACAGATGTGGACGTCTGGAAGGCTATCAGACTCCATGACCTCCCACATCTGACATCCAGAACAGTAAACTGCCCTGGGCCTCATACTCCCTGTTACCCAGGATACAATACAAAGTGCTGGAAGAAATCAGCAGGGATCTGACTCCCAATCAGCTGCTTCCTCTAGTCCGTTTCCACCAATCAGCGGCTTCCTCAAGCCCACTTAATTTGAAATGTGAAATGTGTAACGTTGCAGAGTTGGATGCTCCTCCCCCACCAACGGCTCCTGGGCCTCTGTGAATCAAAGCCCGCGATTGGGTTTTAAACCTACCGCCCAGACGTTGCTCTCATTCCAATCCTGCCCTCTGCTCTCTATCTAGATGAACACCTCTGAACATCCAAATTTCCAATCGCTGTTCTCTATCCAGAATATGATCAATTGTTATGTTGACGTTCGGTACCATATCAGAAATTTCATTTGATATTCATCATTTGGATTTCAAGTGATGGGCCAGTTTGCTGTTTCTCTACATAACGTTCCCCTGGTGATGAAGTCCATTGTTTGTCCTTGTGTTAATCAGCAACCAAGGAAGTAAAGCATACACTATAGTTAATAAAACCACATTCTCCGGGTTCCTTTTTCAATTATCCCAAGTGTATTCCAAAGGTTATAACGTAATAAAAATGAATAGCAGATGCTGGATTATACCAAATATAAGCCATAAAATACTGGAGTAACTGGAGGGGGTGGGGGTGGGGGTGGGGGGGGGGGGGGAAGGGGATGGGGTTGACGTGTATATAAAGCATCAATCACATAGTATTCAGTTTCATATAATTCCATTATTTAACAGACAACATTTTAATTGGTTGGAGCTGTGTTCGTAAACCAGGGATGCTGCTTGATTCCCTGAGTTCTTTGAGCACTTTGTGTCTTTCTATATACTTATCTTTCAGATGTTACTAATGGTTAACCTTTTGGAACATAGGTGAATGAGGGAAAGAATAATAACGCGAGTATTCGACTAGGATGACTATTCAAGTGTTAAAGAAAGAACTGCAGATGTTGGAAAATCGAGGATACGCAAAAAACTGGAGAAACTCAGCAGGCGCAACAACATCTAAGGAGCGAAGGAGATAGGCAGCGTTTCGGGACGAAACCCTTCTTTTGTGTACCCATGACTATTCAAGTGGTGGATTAACATGAATTTGGACTAGTTAGGCTGAATTAGCTGTTTTGTGATTGATATTGAATTTGCTGTCTCATAGTTAATCAAATTGCACTTTCTGATTTAACCTTTTTGTTGACATTTTTAGGACATTGCCCCCGATCAACTGACTCTAGAAGCACTTTTGGAGATGACTGATGAAGACGTGTGCGAAACAGTGAAGAAATATGGGACAAACAGTGAGGAATGTGCCAGATTAATTGCTTCATTGTCCTGTCTACGAAGTGTTTATAAATCAGGTAAACAAAACATGTAATTCATGGCTGCAATATCTCCATGTGAAAGTTTGTCTCTTAAAAAGCAGATAGCAACAACCGTTGAAGGTAAACCATGGCAATCTTTAATTGATTCGTCAGACGGAAGTGGCGAGATTACAATGAGCACAAACATTGCTCAGTGCTTCTCGGGCTCCCACTCACAGAACAAAGGACAGTTAGCACAATTATACATTTTTCTTATCAGTTAAACACTCCTACCAAGTCTGAGTATGGCATGACTGAAAGATTCTGTAGCCTTTCACAATATAGGAAAGCTGGGACCAAATCGAGCTTATCCAATAACAAGCTATTACTTATCTCTGGAGCATCAGCTATATTTTTCAATCTTGGCTTCTTTATGGCCTTGAAGAAGCACATGTTATTGTCTTTATTGAAAAGACAACCAGTCTTCCATATTGTGTTCTATATAATTTACAAAGTCATTCAGACTTGGCACCAAGCCATTCTTTTGTTCTACTAGTCCATGCTTTTGTAGCATGGACTAGTAGTTTTGTAACGACTCCATTTTAGATTTGACTATTAGATTTGAATATTAGCTCTTTCACCCAGGGTGAGTATACTGAGAATGGTTGTATTTTGTAAAAAATGTTTTAAGTTTTGAAAATTTGTGTTGTGCATGGAATGAAATATGAAATTAATTGAACTCTATAACAGAGTGAGTAGACACACTCTTTCTTGCATCACCGTTGACATTAATCCATCTTAGCTGGAACAGCAGATGGATTGTCCAGTTGGCATTGATGCTCTCGGACTAGGGAGGGAAAATTCACTCTGGAGTTTCATGGTCTTGAAAGTTAACCAACGGCAATCTGCTGATGAGTGGTAATGTTGTTGATGGCAATAGAAATGATCTGATTGCCATGTCCTGTGTTTGAAGAGCCTGTTGCATTCTTTATTCAAACCCATCCATGTAGAATGGTCACTTGGGAAATATTTTGATTGTAGTCCTGGAAATGACTGAAATAGAGAAAGAGATTGAGAGATGAGAAAGTTAAGACTTAACTACTTGGGGAGCTATATTCTGTAACACTCAACAATGCAGTAACTACATTTAGGGAAGTTGCACAAAAAATAATAAATTACAAAACCATTTTTGATTGATTGAAAACATTGTGGAGTTTGCAGAAAAACATGGGATGAATCATGCTGAGAGAGAGTGTGACATCAGTAAGAAAAATATGAACCATTGAAGATGAATCAAAGATACCATGCAAAAATATAGAACTAGAAGCTGGTGATAATCTTGCGGAAAACTTCTCTGACTTAATTGATTAGCAGTAAATATATCTGATCTTTTTATCAACGATAATGGGGTGAATGAAAATGGCACATATAACCATTGAATTCAGCAATTAAAACTTCACAGGTAGCCTTGACAATTGGTAGAGTTCCATACAGAGGTTCCGTACAGATAACAAGGATAAATGGTGTAATTCCATCAATTTATCTTCAGATATAGACCGATTGGAAACATAGAAAAATAGGTGCAGGAGTAGACCATTCGGCCCATCGCGCCTGCACCGCCATTCAATATGATCATGGCTGATCATCTAAACCAGTACCCCTGTTCTTGCTTTTCCCCCATATCCCTTGATTCCTTTAGCCCCAAGAGCAAAATCTAACTCTCTCTTTGAAACATGGACCAGCAACCAATGGTGTACCTTTGACCCGCATAGCAACAAGGGTGGAGAGGAAACCTTCAGATAAAAGCTTCAGGATACAAAAAAGTACACTACTTGTGATGCTTGTGTAGACAGACAGTTAAAATCATTGAATATTATCAAAGGAAAACTTTCCCAAAAGAGAAAGTGATTGATGGTGTCGTGGCATGATAAATGATGGATGGAATAAAAGAACAGAAAATGGAACTGTGGTTATAGACCATTTGAGATAAACTACAAGACAGAAAGTGAGCATTACTGTGTCATTACTCATTACTGTATACAATCTAAGATGACGTGTCCTTGGTGCTCTTAGAACTTGTTTGTAAGAGGGGGCTAACCTGAACATTGTTAAGAGAATCATCATTTGCCAGGCAATGTCCCACCCCTCCTCTGTTCCAGCTTTCTCCCCCCACTATACATGGTCTGAAGAAAGGTCCAGACTCAAAATGTCCCTTGTCAATATTCTCCACAGATGCAGCCTGATCCACTGAGTTACTCCAGTACTTAGTGTTTTATTCATAATTGTACTGATATGAGATAAATGTTAAAACCCACTTTAAAAATGTGTATCTTTACCACACGCTTCCCTAATATCTGCATGTATAGATTCTACCATGGCACAGCCTCTGCCAGGGAGGCTAACGCATGTCTCCTACAAACATTTGTAATTATCATAAACATCATACTTTATTAGCTGTATGTTTTGCAACATACAAGGAATTTGGTTTGTCATACAGTCATAATGAGACAAATATAAACAGAACAGACGAGATGTTGAGTGAAATTAAATATTGGAAACTTATTTAACAAACTGATACTCTTCAAATGTTTTAATTCCACTCATTATCTCTTCTGTTTTCTCCTCATTATAGTTGTCTTACCATTAACGTGATTTCATTGCTCACTTAATTATCCTTCATCTCTACCAATTTTGCTAATTGATTTACAGGATTTTATTCCTTCAAGCTGACCTATTTTTTGTAAGAATATATAAATGGAGATGTTGGAATGCTCCTCCTGCAGGGTGTTGCATGTGAGGGGCATTTCGTAAGGGCAACACCTGCAGCCAGTGTATTCAGGGACTGGAGCAGCAACTGCATGACCTCTGGATTATCTGTGGGTGCGAGAGCATCATAGGTAGGAGTTACAGTGAGGTGATCACATCTAAGGTACAGGCAGGAAGTAGATGGCTGACCACGGGAAAAGGATTAGGCAGAGGGGGCAGGAATTCCCTGAGGGTGTTCCCCTCTGCAACAGGTATACTATGGATGTTGTTGTAGGGGAGGACAGTCCAGCAGAGGGCAGCAGCACACAAGAAGAGGTCTGACCAGTGCCGGACCTGGCTCTGAGCCAATGGCATGAAGGGAAAAATTGGACAGAACCATTGTGATAGGGGGGCAGATGGAAGATTTTGTGGCAGCAAATGGGACTATGGAATGGTGTGTTGCCTTCCTGGTTCCAGGGTCCAGGATGTCTCCAAGTGGTTGCAGGACACTAGCAAGGGAGAGGGTGAGCAGCCAGACATCATTGTGCACATCAAATAACTTGTATTTGACAAGAAATAAGGTCCTGTGAAGCGAATATAGGGAGCTGGGCAGAATATTTAAAAGCAGGACACCAAGGGTAGTAATCTCCAAATTGCTTCCAGTGTCACATGCCAGTGAGGCTGGGAATAAGCAGATTGGACTGATGAATGCGTAGCTCAGGAGTTTGAGCAGAGGGCAGGGATTCAGATTTTTAGACCATCGGGTTTGGGAGCTACTTGGGAGGGTTTAAACTAGAGAGGAAGGGGAGTGGGAACCAGAGTGATTGGGCAGAAAGTGGAAAGAGTGATGGGAAGGTGGAGGTTTGGATCAGTAGGTCTCAATGGAATGACAGATAGGAAGAGGTTGCTCTCGTTCTCTCGTCCACTACGGACGGCTCCAACCCAAATTCCGGTTGCGGTGATCTGCCGACTGCCTTCTCCGTGGCCTCTGGAGCTTTCTGCTGCTCGCGGCTTCCTGGGAGGCTTCACATAAGTCCTGCCTGGTTCAGTGCCATTGGTACAGGGATATGACTTTACGATGGCACGGCAATGAATGAGCTTAGTCTCATTGTTTATTGTACATAGCACACATATTTGCCAATAACTTATTTCATCCCATTATTATCCTTTACTTTTTTTTGAACTCCACATTTATTGACATAACAGAATACACATACAGGCAAAACAAAGAGACACACAAAAGACATTCGCAAAATGACAAAATACAAACCACCTAACCTCTATTTGCATCACATTGGATCCTCTTAACATTCTATCATAGAAGCATCTTATTCACAGGCATCATAGCAAGCTCATCCATTCATATCCTTAATCAATCTTGGCATTTGTAATAGTATCGGTTTCCATATAATATTAAAGGCATCGTTCCTCAACTGGAGTTTAGCAGTTATACTTTCCATCAAGTATACATTCTTCAATCTTTCCCTCCACTGTTGAACATTTGGTGGCATTTCCTTTTCTCCACAGCACTGTTATCATATTTTTAGCAATCAACAGCATCACCCCAAGCAAATATTTATGATTTTGAATATCTGTTGCTGCTGGAGTATATCCTAATACAAAACAAGCCGGTTCCAAAGGTAGATCCACTCCCAGAATTAATTTAATCTCTACCTGGATGTCTCTCCAGTATTGGTACAATTTGGGACAATCCCAAAAAATATGTGTGAGATCACCGATCTTCCCACATTGTCTCCAGCATAAATTTGAGGTGTTACTGTATCTTGCCAACACTAAAGGGGTCCTAAATTCTCTCATTTTAATTTTCCAGTCGAACTCCCTCCAAGAAGGGCTGCTTGTCAGCTTATGTCCCAAGCAGGCACGTGCCGTCAGGGTAGGCAAGGTAAGCACTGCCTACCCTGACTAAAATTATAACATAGTAATAACTAAATATAAATAATAAAGGCATGGGAGATTTATGCCTATGTAAGAGATCGATCTCTTAGGTAGACATAATTCTCCATGCCTTTCATCCGCAGCGCTTGTAACACGGGAAGGTCTGTGCAGCCCACGTGCCGTCAGCGCTGCCTGAAGCTGTCAATTTCAAGCGGGGCTGAAGGCAGCAGAAATTCTGCCTTTGCTGCACTGCGCATGCGCATCAGTCTACTGTGCATGCGCAGCGCAAGTTTCTTGGCGGGGTTTTCAACAATGGTTTGTCGTGTACCAATGATGCAGTAAGTATATTTTATATTTATGTTTTTAAATACCGTATTTCCCGGGTGTGGGGAGCGCTCCTTTCACAGCGTTTGGGGAGTCTGGCCCGGGGTAAAGTTGCGGGGAGGGCACGAATGTTATGAATGATGGGTCGGGAGCATCCACTTGCGACGCTCCTTGCACAGAGGCGTGGAATGCCACCGCTCTGACGCCGGCAGGGGAGGGGAGGGGGGGGGGGGGGGGGGGAAGAGAGAGAAGTAGCTCGGGTGGCTGAGCGGCCGCCACCTTAGCTCCTACCGGTCCCCGCTCATCTCTGGCAGCTCTCCGTCTAAAAACCTCTCTCCTGCCGCTCACTGGCCTCACTCATGTCCTTAAATTCCAACAGCGCGATTGAGGTTACTGGGCTGTGGGAATTTAAGGATTTGCAGGAAGTCGCTGACATGAGCGAAGTCGGCGAACGGCAGGTGACAGGTGTTCCGACGGCGAGCACTGCCAGAGGTGAGCGGACCAGCAGAAGGCGCTGAAGTGGCGGCCAGTTCAGCTGCCGGGTCCCGGTGGCCGCTCCCCGAGCTGCTTCTATCCCCAGCTACAATGTGTGGCTTCGCGCCCGGAGAGCTGCGGTAGCGGTGAGTGAGTTACTGGCATTATCCCCGACCCAATCCTTCTCAACACTCATGCCCTCCCCACAACTTTACTCCTGGCACAGACTCTACACACGCTGTGAAGAACTGTTCCCCCAATTGGTCTAGGACTAGGTAGCCTAGGAAGGGCAAATTGAAATGTCACCGTTTTATTTATTTATTTATTTATTTAACGGAGAGAACAATCTGCGCATGCGCGGTTTAATTTGTTTTTTTTAAGCGGACTGAGTGCCTACCCTGAGTAATTACTCACGGCACGTGCCTGGTCCCAAGAGACATGTCCTTTCCCATGTTTCATCTGTAATAATAATGTTCATTTCCAATTCCCATTTCTGTTTCGTTTCTATAGTATTTCCTTTTACATAGTCTTGAAGTCCTTGATATAAATGGGATATCAAATTCTTTTGTAGCACTATTATCCTTTACAATCTAACTCCATTTAGTATTTTCATAATAATTAATTTACTTTAAATCATAGATAAATATTAATTTAAAAAAAAATTCCTCACAGTAGATTGTGCAAATGTCTCAGACAAAGTTTTGGTAGTTTTTTTACAGTACATATCTGTGGACAACAACTTGTAATACCCAAATTATTGTTTGTGGAACATGCTAACTTCCATTCTAGCATATACGTACATGTTGTATTGCAAAGGGACTTGCTTAGGCATAGACTGCTAAAAGATGTGTCATAACATTGAGTAGCAGTTTCACTTTGACCAGATTTTCTTCAGAGACTGTGATGGATGTCATGACTCCAAATGGGCACTCAAGCAAGAATGCCTTTTTAATATTTTATGTTTGTGTAAAGCTTCCGAATGTGGTGACATTTAACATCCCTTGAAGCCACAGATGTCATCTTATTGACTTGACTTCAAAAAAGATATGACTGACTTGAGACAGAAAAGCTATCGTTAGTAAATATGACAAGTGACATATTGAGAAGCAAATAAATAGATAATAGGTGGAGTAGGCCATACGGCCCTTAAAGCCAGCACCACCATTCAATGTGATCATGTCTGATCATCCACAATCAGTACCACGTTCCTGCCTTCTCCCCATATCCCCTGACTCCGCTATCTTCCAGAGCCCTATCTACCTCTCTCTTGAAAGTTTCCAGAGAACCTGCCTCCACTGTCCTCTGAGGCATAGAATTCCACAGACTTACAACTCCCTGTGTGAAAAAGTGTTTCCTCATCTCCATTCTAAATGGCTTACTCCTTATTCTTAAACTGTGGCCCTTGGTTCTGGACTCCCCCAACATCGGGGACAGGTTTCCTGCCTCTAGTGTGTCCAAACCCTTAATAATCTTATGTTTAAGTAAGATTCCCTCTCATCCTTCTACATTCCAGAGTGTACAAGCCCAGCCGTTCCATTCGCTCAGCATAAGACAGTCCCGCCATCCCAGGAACTAACCTTGTGAACCTTCATTGGGAATGTCCTTCCTCAAATTAGGGGACCAAAGCCGCACACAATACTCCAGGTGTGGTCTCACTAGGGCCCTGTGCAACTGCAGAAGGACCTCTTTGCTCCTATACTCAACTTCTGTTGAATACACCTCTCTATTTAAAACAAATTTCCCACCACTAATTACTAAACTAAATGCCTACATTCAATTCTGGAAAACAGTCCCTATTTCCCTTATAGGTTGAGTAAATGCCATAAAGATGATCTTCCTTCCACAATTTATTTAAATCAATATATCTCTGCAAAAGTTTTTTTTTAATTGACTCGACTACTACTAACTTCATTTGGGACTACAAAACCCACAGAATACATAAAAGACATTTGTGCAAATCCAAAGAAAATGGAGGATTGCTCTTCCTAACTTTCTTTTCTACTACTGGGCGACTAACATTAAAAATATAATTTTCTGGATGGACGATACATGTCACCAGGTAAATTGGTTAAAAATGGAGAGGGAAGATTGTTTACCATTTAAACATAGGCTCGATTCTTCTGTCACCAAAAAATCTGAACAAATCAACGTATGAGCAAAATCTGATAATACACATTACCCTACTTATCTGGAAACGGTTGAAATGAAGTCTTAAACTGAGAAATTTGTCTCTCCTACTGCCTATTGCGAACAATCCCTCGTTTAGACCGTCTACTTTGGATAAGGTGTTTGTTCAATGGAAAAACCTAGGAATTAATACTGTGGGAGACCACTATAAGAAGGGGACTCTCCTCTCTTTTCAAGAACTACAGGAGAAATATAATTTGAAACCAAGCAATCTTTTTAGATATCTTCAAATCCGAGATTATGTGAAAACATATACACAAGATTGTCCTTTTATGGGTCCAGATATATTAGACGATTGTCTGAACAGACATGCCAATACAAGTAAGTTGATATCTTACATTTATACCACTCTCTTAAATGTTGATACCCCACCTTCTGAGATGTATAGGCGAGCATGGGAAGAAGAGTTGGGTTTATCAATTTCAAAAGATATATGGGAGGAAAGCCTACTATACATACATTACTGCTCTCTCAATGTCAGGCATTCCCTGATACAATTCAAAATATTGCATAGGCTATACTATTCAAAGACTAAATTGAATAAGATCTTCCCAACTGTCTCCCCTATCTGTGATAGATGTCACCTCCAAGAAGCTACCTTAACCCATTCCTTTGCATCCTGTATAAAGATACAAAACTTCTGGATGGGAATATTCAATATCTTCTCTAAAACACTTAAAATTAAATTGGAATCGGATACAAAACTAATAATTTTAGGAATGTCAGAGGCCTGTTCTAAGTTAACGATATTTCAAAGACGTTTCCTTGACCACGGCTTAATAACTGCGAAAAAACTCATACTCAAATTCTGGAAAAAGATAACAGTTCCCACAGTGAAGATGTGGATTGCTGAAATGTCCAAGACACTACATTTAGAAAAAACTAGCCTTGTTTTGGCTGATAAAGTAGACCAATTCTCCAAAACATGATCTCCTTTCACTGAATTTCTTCATCAACAGAATGGTTGAACCCAAATTTAAAACCGATGCTTGGGTTGGGTGAGTGGCGGGGGGGGGGGGGGGGGGGGGCTGAAGGACAGTGGGGCATATCTCCGTTCTTTTTTTCTTTTTCTTTTGTCTTCTTGCACATCTTTGGTAGTTCAGGGGTCTTTTCTTCTCTCTTTTGCATCTTTCTTCTTTTTCTTCATTCTTTCCTTGTTTCTCTTTTTCTCGATTGTATAACTCTCATGCCGATTGCTTTATTCTTGTACAATTGCTTCTAATAAAATAAATTGTAAAAAAAAAAAAACCTCTCTTGTTATGAAGGCCAACATGCCATTCACTTTCTTCACTGCCTGCTGTGCCTGCATGCTTACTTTAATTGACTGATGAACAAGGACCCCCATAACCCGTTGTACTTCCCCTTTTCCCAACTTGACATAATTTAGATAATAATCTTCCTTCCTGATATTGCTACCAAAGTGGTTAAACTCACATTTATCTACAGGTTAATCTGCATCTGCCATGCATCTGCCCACTCACCCAACCTGTCCAAATATGTTTCGACCGTGTCGAATTTCCCATTGTTACCATTGCCTTCTCCACTGATTGCTTTCTTTATGAGCTGTTGAACATAGTGCAGCACTGGAATGGACCCTTTGGCCACAATATTTGTGCCCAACATTATGCCAGGTTCAGCTGATCTTGTCTATCTGTACATGATCTATACCCATCTATTCCCTGCACTTCCATGTGGCTATCTAAAAGCCTCTTATCCGCCTCCACCAGACCCTACTACTCTTTGTGTGTAAAAAAAAAACCATTCCCCCTCTTACATTATAGCTACGCCCTTGAGTGTTAGACATTTCCATTGGGGGAAAAAGGTTCTGACTGTCTACTCTATCTACGTCTCTCATAATTGTATATACTTCTATCAAGGCTCACCTCCACTGACATTCCATAGAAAACAATCCAGGTCTGTCCACTCCAAAGCCTTCACATCTTTCCTCTGAGTGTGTGTATTGGGGGGGGGGGGGTTAGGGTTAAGGTTACTATTAGGCATGCAATACACCAAATGCGGCCTTACCAAAGTTCTATATAGCTGCATCACAACTTCCTGACGCTTATATTCAATGCCCCTTGGAATGAAGAAAATGCATTCCATATGCATTCTTTACTACCACCCTCTCTACTTGTGCTGTCACCTTCAGTGAGCAATGAACTTGCACTTCAATATCCCTCTACACATCTTGCCAACTTGCCATCCCATCTACATTTATGTCTAGGTCATTTATATATATATATCTCAAAAAATAGCGGTCCCAGCACAGATACCTGCAGAGCTCCACCACGGACCTCCAGCCAGAATATCTACCTTCCACCACAGCTCTCATCTTCTATGAATAAACCAGTTCTGGACTTGTATGACCAAGTCATCGTGAATCTTGTGCATCTTAATCTTCTGGCTCAGGCGACAATGAGGGGCCTTATCAATAAAATTATTGTATCACTGCCATACCTTTGTCAATCTCCTTTGTCACCTCCACAAAATCCACAATCAAATGAGTTCATAGATTTAGTTCACAAATTAGTTTGCAAAGTAATTCAGAGATTACTTCCCCTGAGATTATCAACCTCCTACATTTTAACCTTTTGCCTAACTCCCTACATTTACTTCACAGGACCTCATCCATTTTTCTACCTATGTCATCATTGCTTAAACCAATGATGGTTGCTTCTGCTTCTTCTTGCATATGGCTTGCACAGCCAAAAGTTGTAGGACAACTTGTTCTATTTGTTCTATTTGATCTTATTTAATTGTGCATGCCGGGTTGATTGCATTCGTCGAAACAGGGCGGACCACGTGTAGGTTTCACTAAGGTTTCTCTGTCTTCACTAAGGAAGACATAAATAATCTGCTGGAAACAGCAGGAGGTCAAATGCGTTGGAGGAACTCGGTGAAATCCAGGTTAGCCGGGAAGTGGTGTTGGGTAAATTGAATGGATTAAAGGCCGATAAATCCCCAGGGCCAGATAGGCTGCATCCCAGAGTACTTAAGGATGTAACCCCAGAAATAGTGGATGCATTAGTGATAATTTTTCAAAACTCTTTATTTTCTGGAGTAGTTCCTGAGGATTGGAGGGTAGCTAATGTAACCCCACTTTTTAAAAAGGGAGGGAGAGAGAAAACAGGGAATTACAGATCAGTTAGTCTAACATCGGTAGTGGGGAAACTGCTAGAGTCAGTTATTAAAGATGGAATAGCAGCACATTTGGAAAGTGGTGAAATCAATGGACAAAGTCAGCATGGATTTACGAAAGGTAAATCATGTCTGACGAATCTTATAGAATTTTTCGAGGATGTAACTAGTAGAGTGGATAAGAGAGAACCAGTGGATGTGTTATATCTGGACTTTCAGAAGGCTTTCGACAAGGTCCCACATAAGAGATTAATATGCAAACTTAAAGCACACGGTATTGGGGGTTCAGTAATGATGTGGATAGAGAACTGGCTGGCAGAGAGGAAGCAAAGAGTAGGAGTAAACGGGTCCTTTTCAGAATGGCAGGCAGTGACTAGTGGGGCACCGCAAGGCTCAATGCTGGGACCCCAGCTATTTACAATATATATTAATGATCTGGATGACAGAATTGAATGCAACATCTCCAAGTTTGCGGATGGCACGAAGCTGGGGGGCAGTGTTAGCTGTGAGGAGGATGCTAGGAGGCTGCAAGGTGATTTGGAGAGGTTGGGTAAGTGGGAAAATGCATGGCAGATGCAGTATAATGTGGATAAATGTGAGGTTATCGACTTTGGTGACAAAAACAGGAAAGTAGACTATTAGCTGAATGGTGGCCGATTAGGAAAAGGGGAGATGCAGCGGGACCTGGGTGTCATGGTACACCAGTCATTGAAAGTAGGCATGCAGGTGCAGCAGGCAGTGAGGAAAGCGAATGGTATGTTAGCATTCATAGCAGGGAGGTTTTATTGCAGTTGTACAGGGTCTTGGTGAGACCACACCTGGAGTATTGCGTTTTGGTCTCCTAATCTGAAGAAAGACATTCTTGCCATCGACGGAGTACAGAGAAGGTTCACCAGACTGATTCCTGGGATGGCAGGAGTTTCATGTGAAGTAAGACTGGATAGACTTGGCTTGCAGTTGCTAGAATTTAGAAGATTGAGGGGGGGATCTTATAGAGACGTACAAAATTCTTAAGGGGTTGGACAGGCTAGATGCAGGAAGATTGTTCCCGATGTTGGGGAAGTCCAGAACAAGTGCTCATGGTTTAAGGATAAGGGGGAAGTCTTTCAGGACCGAGATGAGAAAAGCAATTTTCACTCAGAGAGTGGTGACTCTCTGGAATTCTCTGCCACAGAAGGTAGTTGAGGCCAGTTCATTGGCTATATTTAAGAGGGAGTTAGATGTGGCCCTTGTGGTTAAAGGGATCAGGGGGGTATAGAGAGAAGGCAGGTACAGGATACTGTATTGGATGATCAGCCATGATCATATTGAATGGCGGTGCAGGCTCGAATAGTGCTCCTGCACCTATTTTCTATGTTTCCATGTTTCAATCTTCCACCCCAAGGTGGTTGCTGAATTTCCATTGCAGATCTAAAGGCGTCAATAAACTCTTTATATTAAAAAAAAAAAAATTTTTTTTAAAAGTTAACTGCTGGAAGCCCAGACACACAAACCATAGCCCAGACAACATTCATTGAGAGAGAGAAGCAGGATCAATATTTTATGTCGATAACTCTTCAGCTGACCATTATGAAGGTTCATCAGAAAGGTGCTGGTTGCTTTCTGCCATTTCTGCTAAGTGCTTCATGCATTTACATTCATTATTTTTGTTTTTTTCCATCATTTACAGCCCTTCATGGAGACATGATTTTTTCTGGTCTGAGTACCTCAACAAGTTAAATGGATTACTCTATTAGACACTGGGAAGCCGTGGAAGATGGCCACATTTATTAGACTGTGTCAGTTGTACCAAACATCTCACCTGGCCGCGCTTGCTTTTTTTCCGTTAATGATCTTGTTTTAAACTGGTTAAAAATATATCAAACACATGCAAACCTAAATAACTAACTTTTCACTTCTTCCCTAAGGGTTAATACAAACTGTCATGGAGAACTGCCAAAACTTGTTCAGTTGATAAAAGCGACTTATTTCTTGATAGGAGCTAATGTAGATTCCATGAGCCAGGTTTATGACCTTGGATACCAGTGTTTGAGGACAATATGGACACGGGAGTCCATTATTTCAATTCTTTGAACTACACCAATAAAATATAAATGGTAAATGTTAATTTGTGAATGATCTTACTCTCTTTATTATTGTTGATATTTAAATAGATATGCTGTGAAAGTTTAATTTTGCAGGGTATAACTTAATTGAAGGTTTTTTTTCCACTTTTTATGGGATCATAGTTTCAGAATATAGTATCGCAAATGGTGTCTAATTAAAGTATTGCACCAGTTCAACATTACACTTTTGGTTTATCTTCTATTAATAAACAGTTTTTGGGTGGGAAACTGGGGAAACAGACTGTTTAATCTTTAGCAAAACACAAGATGCTGGAGGAACTTATCACGTCAGGTAGCATCTGTGAAGGGAAATAGACAGATGACATTTTGAGTTGGATCCTTCTTCAGACATAAAATAGGGGAGAAAATGGTGAAGAGAGGTAGCGGAGGGACAGCGTCTGTCAAGTGGTAGGTGGATGAAGGTTAGTGAGAGGTGATTTGCTGATGGCTGGATTAAGTGACAAAGGCTGGAGGTGAAATGGAGACAAAAGGATTGTTAGATAAGTAAGGAAGAGGAGTGAAATCTATAGCCGGAGGATGGGATATCGGTGGAAGGGGACAGGTGTAGGGGAAAGAGAGGAGATGAAAGGGGAATGGGAGACACCGAGTAGGGAGCAGCGGGAGATGTGCAGAAGAAGGAGAGGAAAGGAATAGGGTGACGCATCTGATGGGAGAAAGGTTTGCTCACCAGTGGGGGGGAAGGAATTAAAATGGGGTCGTGGGAATTATTTTAATTGGAGAATTCAAGGTTCGTGCCTTTGTTTGCAAGCTACCTAAGCAGAATATCACGTGCTATTCTTTATAATTTATTATTATTTTATAATAATACAAATGATAATAGGGATGTGATTTGCTTCTTGGAGGCACCTCTTCTCATTCATTTTAAGACAGTTTACTGTAATCGCTAGGGTTTCCTTACTCCCTGAAAAGTTTACAACCTGTTCCTCACTTTCTTTGCCTAAATGGAGATGATGAAAGACATTGAGCCAACGTTTATATTATCATTCATTTGGGAGTTTGACCTCTGTGGATTGAGTAGAATTTTGGCATAACTGATTACTGGAACTCAAGGAACAATTGTAGAGGCAAAAGGTGCAAGTTGGTATCAATATCCCACATCAGGTGTGAGAGGAAATAGGAAAAGTGTAGTATACGCTGGGTTCAGTTTAGTTTAGTTTATTGTCGTGTGTACCAAGGTAGAGTGAAAGGTTTTTGTTGTGTGCTAACCAGTCAGCAAGGGTGTGACAGTGGCTGGGAGATGATAGATAAAACAAAATGAGAAGGGAATGAATGGCAGATGGGACCAAGTTCGGAGGGGGAATGGAACAGTGGCTGGTAGGTAATAGGTAGAACCAGTTGGTCAGGGGGCGATTGGTAGATAGAACCAGGTAGCGGTTTGGGACAGACACTGATGGTTGATGGGTGGAGCCAGATGGTGAGGAGATGATGGATTCGGATGAGGAGGGGGATGAAAGGTTGAACAAAGGATGAAGAAAACTAGGTGGACAGGGAGGAGAGCACCAGGGATGTTGGTTATCTCAAATTGGAAAATTTGATATTCATATAATTGAGTTGTAAGCTACCTAAGCAGAATGTTCTTCTAATTTGTGTTTTGCCTCTGTGGCAATGGTGAAGGCCAAGCACGGACAGGTCAAATGGGAGTGGGAAGACGAGTTAACATGACTCTTGAGAAAGATGTTCTGGCATCAGCTTGGAAGGAATATAGGAAGTAATAGAATATTTGCAGATTTGGATCTAGATGTAGACCAGAAATCAAAACTTCCCTGCATTGCAACCAACTGTGATATGGACACAGACTTTAAAAAATGTTGATGTACTCATTTCCAGCAGGAAATTCCTCCAGCTGAATGATCATGCCAACCTTCTGTAGGCAAATGCTGCATGACAAGTATTTGAAGGTAGATCCAGTAGGTGGCATCAACCGGCCATTTTCTAATAGATTGTGGAAAGAGTGTATGTCAAATGAAAAATAAAGCAGGTGGCTTTGATCTTGCACCAAATTTTGCTTTTACTCTTTTTGTAGCAGCAGATCTTTATATCGTTCAAGAGATTACTCCCTCTAGCCACTAAGTGGACTACATGATTAAGGAGAATGTCGTTATACGCATGTGAGCTTTTCTTCTCAGATAAATCTTCATAACACAGTCTTTTGATTAATAGATTCTTTATTGTTGATGAAAAACAATAAGGTACATCCAATCTACTTCCAACTCGTACACTATAATTTTCTTCAATCTCCAGCATATCGCTTTAAAGGTTAGAAAACTCCTCGTGTCTCCGTTACACTCCGCATGGTCAAAGTGTATGCCTTCCTCATGCTGGTCGAAAACTAAACTAAATACTAAGCTTCTGCGAAAGAAACTTTGCTCCAAACACGCCCTAAAATCCATCATAAATCCCACTCGCAATATAACGGGCAGTCTAAAATTTAAAGGCACATGCCATAATTAATGAAACAAAAAAAGCCAAATTGCCACTACATAACGGCCCCTAATTGTTCTGAGTATATAACGAGGCAATTATTAATAGACATCAAAAAAGTAGCCATGAAGGCTTAACATATATCAAAGCAAAAAGTCAGGGAATTGAACCCTTTGGCTCCCCGTCGGCGAATTGAACCCCGGTCTCAGGGATACTAACCACTATTCTAACAAAGAAAAATAGCATGCACTATATATCCGCAATCAGAATTCTTCATCGACTCTTCCATCTTCATTTTAGCCTTCATGGTTACTAATCTTATTAAAACACTGGTTTTAGCTTAAAGTTGTACCGTGCGCACCAAACCCTTAAAATCAGGCATGATACCCAGTATATAGTCCAAAACATAACAGTCCAAAGCTTTGATAGCATGAAACGTCTTCCTCCATGTCCGATCAACTCAAGGATGTGTTTTAACAACAATGTTGAAGTGTAAAAATCCTTCGCATGAATAACAGCATTTTTAGCAATAAAATTCACCGTTAGGTTTGATTTAATTTCCGGATCATTAGCAGAGATTTCAAATCCCAGCTCAAGCTTTGGCCATTCTCTGTCTGGCTTACAGAGAGACTTTAGTTCATTGTCCATCTCTTTTTGCTTAAGAAGCGGTTGGCTGTCAGTTCTCTGGAAACTTAATCCGCAGGATTATCTTCTGTGTTAACATATTTCAATTGTACAACATTAGTAACTCCCAATGCTCTTTCCATTGGCAGATTATAATAATAATAATAATAATATATTTTATTGTCATTACACATAAGTGCAACGAGATTTGGTTTGCAACTTCCTGAGGCACCGTGTGTGGTAGATGCCCTCCAAGTAGCGGTGTCCCAATGATCTTCTGCGCGCTGTGGACAACGAGCTGAAGAGCTCTCCTCTCCGCCTCCGTGCAGCTGAGATACCACACAGAGATGCCATACGTTAGTATGCTCTCTGTTGTGCAGCGGTAGAAGGTCGTCAGCAGCTGTTGGGGCAGACCAGTCTGTTTCAATGTTCTCAGGAAGAACAGTCGCTGCTGTGCCTTTTTGACCAGCGCAGCGGTGTTGGTGGACCATGTGAGGTCCTCTGAGATGTGAGTGCCCAGAAACTTAAAGCTGGACACTCTCTCCACACTGTCTCCGTAGATGGAGATTGGGGCGTATTCCCCATTCTGTGACCTCCTGAAGTCGATAATCAGCTCCTTGGTCTTGGAGGTGTTTAGGGACAAGTTGTTCCGTGACCACCAGTCCGCAAGGTTCTGCACCTCCGCTCTATAGTTTGTTTCATCACCGTTGGTGATCAGCCCGATCACTGTTGTGTCGTCTGCAAACTTGACAATGGTGTTGTTGTCAAATGCAGGGACACAGTCGTGGGTGAAGAGGGAGTAGAGCATGGGGCTCAGTACACAGCCCTGTGTTGTGCCGGTGCTCAGGGTGATAGTGGAGGACAGGTGCTGCCCCAGTCTCAGTGCCTGCGGTCGCTCCGTCAGAAAATTCAGGATCCAATCGCATATCAGTGAGCTGAGGCCTAGCTGGTGGAGTTTGGTGGTGAGCTTGGTGGGGATGACTGGATTGAAGGCAGAGCTATAGTCAATGAAGAGCATCCTCACGTAGGTGCCCTGTCTTTCCAGGTGGGTCAGGACAGTGTGAAGAGCCAGAAAGATGGCATCCTCTGTGGATCTATTTGCCCTGTAGGCAAATTGATGAAAGTCCAATGATGCAGGGATGCTGGATTTGATGTGGGAGAGGACCAGCCTTACAAAGCACTTCATTGGTATTGGAGTTAGGGCAACCGGGCGGTAGTCATTCAGGTTGGTGAGTCTCTGTCCAAATCCAAATCTGGTTTCTTTGGCTCTATCATCTGGTGGAATGCTTTCACAATTGTCGCTTATCCACTTAGAAAGTGTGAATCCTCCCTTATTGCAAAGGGAAGTCAGATGTTTTTCTGGTTGAATTGCTTCCTGCTCAGTAGACATGGATTGTAAGCAATCATCCATGTAGAAATTATTCGTCAAAGAGATTCTTACTTCATGAAATTTTGTATTCTCACCAAACTTGCATTTCAAAGTCTGGTAGCTTTGTTTTGCCTGACGACGATGATTCGGCGGACTAACACTTTCTTGTTTGACAATAGGTGTAGGAGTAGGCCATTTGGCCCTTCGAGCCATTCAATGTGATCATGGCTGATCATCCCCAATCAGTACCCTGTTCCTGCCTTCTCCCCATATTCCCTGGTTCCGCTATTTTTGAGAGCCCTATCTAGCTCTCTCTTGAAAGCATCCAGAGAACCTGCCTCCACTGCCCTCTGAGGCAGAGGATTCCATACTCACCACCCTCTGTGAGAAAACAGAGAGACTAGTTTCCTAGTTTCCTAGTCTCCGTTCTAAATGGCTTACTCCTTATTCTTAAACTGTGGCCCCTGGTTCCAGACTCCCCCAACATCGGGAACATGTTTCCTGCCTTTAGTGTATCCAAGCCCTTAACAATCTTACATGTTTCAATGAGTTCTCCTCTCATCCTTCTAAACTCCAGAGTGTACAAGCCCAGCTGCTCCATTCTCTCAGCATATGACTGTCCCACCATCATTAACCTTGTAAACCTACACTGCACTCCCTCAATAGCAAGAATGTCCTTCCTCAAATTAGGGGACCAAAACTGCACACAATACTCCAGGTGTGGTCTCACTAAGGCTCTGTCTAACTGCAGAAGGACCTCTTTGCTCCTATATTCGATTCCTCATATTATAAAGGCCGACATGCCATTTTCTTTCTTCACTGCCTGCTGTACCTGCATCCTTACTTTCATAGATTGATGTACAAGGACCTCCAGATCCCGTTGTACTTCCCCTTTTCCCAATGACACCATTTAGATAGTAATCCGCCTGCCTGTTTTTGCTACCAAAGTGGATAACCTCGTATTTATCCGCGTTAAACATAATCTGCCATGCATCTGCCCACTCCCCCAACCTGTCCAAGTCACCCTGCATTCTCATAGCATCCTCCTCACAGTTCCCACTGCCACCCAGCTTTGTGTCATCTGCAAATTTGCTAATGTTTGAATCCCTTCATCGAAATCATTGATATTGTGAATAGCTGCAGTCCCAGCACCAAGCCTTGCGGGTACCCCACTCGTCACTGCGTGCCATTCTGAAAGGGACCCGTTAATCTCTACTCTTTGATTCCTGTCAGCCAACCACTTCTCTATCCATGTCAGCACTCTACCCCCAATACCATGTGCCATAATTCCTATGTGGGACCTTATCAAATGCTTTCTGAAAGTCCAGGTACACTACATCCACTGCCTCTCCCTTGTCCATTTTCCTAGTTACATCTTCAAAAAATTCCAGAAGATTAGTCGAGCGTGATTTCCCCTTCGTAAATCCATGCTGACTCGGACCGATCCTGTTACTGCTATCTAGACAATAGTGTCCGTCAATCTTACTGAGTGGTTCATAATATCCACAAACTTCAACTCTTCATTCGACATCTCTTCAGATTCTTTATTGGTACTTTCATTGAAGTCATGATTCATCACCGGCTTTTCTTATTTATAAGTAGATATTTGATTAACAACAATGGTAGGATAGTTTTTCTGATTCTCGTTTTCGTGGTTCCTTTTCAAAGAGCCATAGATAATCCATCTGTCGAGTATTCGAAGCATATGGTCAATCACCTTGGCTCCTAACAATCTGCATAGGTTCCAATGCCTTCAAGACATTCGTTCCGATAAGTAGATCAACACTAGAATTTATTTCAGATATCTTGACATCGTTCAGGTAGGGCCATTGTTTCAAGTCTTCATGCCTGCGTATATTTTCACGACCAACAGGCGTGGTTCCATGTGTAAACACTTCAGATATTGGTATAAAATTATCTTCATCCAGACTGGATATCTCCATACTTGGAATGTAATGACTTCTGCTCTCTTTATCTTTAGTCATGGTACGTAATCGAATCTTAAGGGCCTGTCCCACCAGCATGCGACTCTGTGTGCCTCCATGACCCTCTCTGTGTGCCTCAGTGGCCCTCTCTCTGTGTGCCTCCATGACCCTCTCTGTGTGCCTCCGTGACCCTCTCTATATGTGCCTCCGTGGCCCTCTCTCTGTGTGCCTCCATGACCCTCTCTGTGTGCCTCCGTGGCCCTCTCTCTGTGTGCCTCCATGACCCTCTCTGTGTGCCTCAGTGGCCCTCTCTCTGTGTGCCTCCATGACCCTCTCTGTGTGCCTCCGTGACCCTCTCTATATGTGCCTCCGTGGCCCTCTCTCTGTGTGCCTCCATGACCCTCTCTATATGTGCCTCCATGGCCCTCTCTCTGTGTGCCTCCATGACCCTCTCTGTGTGCCTCCGTGTCCCTCTCTGTGTGTCCCCCTCTGTCCTTGCGGACTTCGCTCCAACTTCGCGCCATGTCGCGCCACTCACCTGACCTCGGCGCAGCCCCCACTTCCAGTCTGGTCACGCTCACCGCATGGAGTTGCATGCTGGTGGGACAGGCCCTTTAGTCTCTTCTCCTGTGATGTTCAGCCATCTTGTCAAGATTTCTGTGCAAAAGGTAGTTGAACTTCCGTGATCCAAAAAAGCACATGTTTGCAACACTGTATTCGTCTTGCTATTCCTTAACTGTACTGGTAAGATAGAAAAAATACAAGCTCCAACCCCGGGCGCAATATGAGCAGTTACTTGAGGCGACGTGCTAGCATCACTAGTAGTTGGCTTCTCCTTCTGTTCCATTTGCTCCGGTTCATCATCCTTTATTTGTTCTGATGGAACTTCTTCTATTTGTTCCGGTTCTTACTCTTCCCAATGCTCTGGTGTGTTCTTTTCAGTATGAAGTGCTTCAGGATGATATTGCCTGCACTTATAACAAATTATAGGACTCTTACAGTCTCTCATCATACGTCCTTTTTTTCAAACATCAAACAGATTCCCTTCTCTTTCAAGAAATCCATCTTTTCTTCATATTCTTTCATCTTGTATCTTCGACACCATCTTATGGTGTGACCACCTTCATCACATAACAAACAAAATATCAGTCTGAAGAAGGGTTTCGGCCCGAAACATTGCCTATCTCCTTCGCTCCATAGATGCTGCTGCACCCGCTGAGTTTCTCCAGCATTTTGTGTACCCACAAACAAAATACTATTTGCTTGCTAGTAGATACATTTCCTTTCATTCCATCTATCATTTCCACAGGTATGGTTGCGATAGCAAAACTACTTCTCTTAGGTTCAGATATTTCTTCAGTTTGGTAAAGGTCGAACCTTTGTTAGTTGCAATTGGTTTACGATCTTCAATAGTCCCGTGGTGTGGCTCTAACATGTACCGTACTTCCCTTTCTAAGAATTTCACCAGGTCTCGTAGCCTGGCTACTTGCTTCTTCTTATCCACTATTTTGCTGCGTTATATCTCCACCTTTCTCTCAGTCTCTGGGCAACTTTCTAATGATGACTCGAGTATTAATTGCAAGATTCATTTCCTTCATGTGGCAAAATTTTTCATCGAACTGCAACAACCTCTCAAAAATATTGCATATTGCAGAAGCCTGCCCATCTTCTGGCTTAATTTATTTCCAAGCATGGGCCTACTCCATGTATGCATTAGCAATCCTCGGTTCATTACCAAAACTTTATTTAAGTAACCTTCTCACCCTTTTATAGCCTTGGCTGTCAGGATCATTTTGACAACTTTCTACCAGTACCTGAACATCTCCGCTTGTGTATTTCACCAGAAATCATAAACGCTCCTTTTCATCCGTAATTTTTGTTTTTAATTCTTCTTCTAATGCCATTACAAAAGCTTCATACTGCAAAGGCTCTCCATCATATGTAGGAATTTCTACTGGTGGTTGAGTTAGAGAGGTATTTTGTCGTGCTATGATCTGGTTGAATTCAGCTTGCCTATTTGCCCATGCCAATACTCCATCGTAATAACCTTGGATTGGCTCCAACGGAAGATAGACAAGCCTTGGTTCAAACTGGCCTGCTCGAGCCTGCGCACCAGGCCTCGGAAAAGCATAGTTCGCTATTGGTTTGTCCCGAGAATCTACAGACGTTCCATTAGTAGTTTGTTTCAATCTAGCACTCATTTGCTGAGATGAAGTTTCACCCATCTTCCTCCGTTCCAATGGGTTTTCAAAGCCATGAAATCCAGTTGATCTCGATGGTAGAATTGATCCAACTGCTGACTCACTTAGAGCACTTTTTCCCCTTGGTCCAGAGCTCATCGTCTTCCATGATCTTGAACCCTTTCCAATATCTTCTTTGCTTTGACCACCGCCATCTTCGTGTCTAATTCCAGCTGTTCTCGTCGCCTCATTTCTTCTTTTTGTTGCTCAATCTCATGTTTCTTCATCAAGGCATCCACTTCTATTGAGAGAGCGGCTAGATCAGCTTTTTTTTTACACTTTAGTTTTTATTGCTTTTATGTTTACACAAATAAAACACAAATATAACAATGAAACATACAACATTACAGTGAAACGTACAACAGTGCAGCGGGGGATTCAGTTTATAATTAATGATGCAGTATAGAGAACTATTTTCATATTAAAACATTTTTCAATAACTTACATTATTGTCTTTATTTCTATACCTAATCCATTTTCCCATTTTCTATTAAACTCGTCTTCTTTCACTCTTAGAGAATATGTCATTTTCTCCATGACAAATATTTCCTGTACTATGTCTAACCATTGTCTAAGTCTGGGTGTGTCCGCTCCAAGCCAGTTTCTTGTAATGGCCTTTCTGCCAGCTGTGAGTAGGATTTTAACCAAGTAATGGTCTTCCTTCAGCACCACTGTATTTATATTACCCAGGTATAAAATGGAACACTTTTTGCAGACTGTATATCCTTATACCTCCGTTAATTCTGAATTCACTCTGTCCCAAAATGGTTCTATTTTTGGGCAACTCCAGAAGATATGTGCATGATTTGCATCTGTTTGACCACATTGCCTCCAGCAGGTTTGCTACCTTAGAATTTGCTTGCTTTTTATGTTAGACGTAATAAAGAAACAAATCAAATCTTTCCAATTAAATTCTCTCCAATTTTGTGAATTAGTGGATGTCTGTAGTGTTACACACGTATGATGCCATTCTTCTTCAGAGATTGTGATGTTCAATTCCTTTTCCCACTTAAATTTTACATAAAATGTAGTTTTAGCTTGACATTCCATTAAACTATGATAAAGTTTAGAAATAATCCTTAATGTTTTTTGATGATACACACTATCACTTCTATCACTGGATTCTTTTCTTCTAGTGTCTCCCTTTTTACCTTTTTATTGTAATAATCTCTCAGTTGGAGGTATCTAAACAAGTCTTGGTTCCGAAGTGCAAATCTACCCTTCAAATCTTGAAAACTTCTTAGGTCAGCTTCAACCAACCGAGCAGAAACCCTTGATACTGGACTGGCTGTAGAACCAGATTTATGTCCTGATCTTCGTGTAGATACTTTCGAGATATTATTTTGAGGTGTAATTTCATCTTCCATTCCAGCATCTTGTTGCATCGCACTTCCAGCTGTTAAGCACGTAAGTTGTGGTATCATTTTAGATAACCACTCATCCGCCTCATCCATGTAATCATTGAATATATGGACCTGTACATCATACCACTGGGTGTGTCTTCTGCGTTCTTCCAGAGATGGCTCTGAGTCCATCAGTGTATTATGTTTATCTTGAACCTCCTGGCAGAGGTTAAGTAGTTGGCTCACATTAGATTTCACTTTGATTGCATTCTTAACTGATTCCATTAGTTTCTTCTGTTTCTCAATAATTTGTTTCTCTCCTTCTCGCTTTTTTTCAGGTAGGCACCTTATGTATTATCTGTTTCTTCTCGATACATGAGTTCTCTGTAGCTATCAATTGACTCATTAACTTGTTCCCATATCGAGTTTTCCTCCTTCTTAGTTTCTTTCAGGTAGGCAGCTTGTCTTTGACTAAGCTTGACTTCGCCACCTTGTGGTTCCTCTGGCGTGGCTTCTTCTTCATCATCTATGTCCATGACTTTAAACAGGTCTTGGCAGATTGCAAAGTCTTTAAATTGAACAAACAAAGTCTTCGCTGAATTCTGCTCCAACTTTGTGTCAACATCTTTCACACAAACTGATATTGTAGACAATATCTTTCAAATATCCATGGGCTAAATGGTGACGTTAGTTCAAAAGGAATGCGTGTATTCTAGACTTCAAAACAATCCAAGGTCGAACTGGCAGGATATCTCCAGACAGTGGAAAAACACTTTTTGGTTATCTTCTAAGCTAGTGGCTGGCATTGATTATCTGGCTCTTCTTACAGAAGCCGTTTAAAATTAAAGCTTTGCAGCTTCAAAATTCAAAGAAATAATAGTCGATTTCTACTCACAATCTCTTGATAACGTCTTCAGATAAGCCTCGTCACGTCGCTGTCGATAAACCTCTGGGCCATCTCTGGCCGAAATATGTCGGTATCTTTTTTTAAAGATGGATATGAGTAATTCCACCTCTTTGCTAAATATATTCGTTTGACTTTGTTGTAAGTTTTTATTTTAAAATAATATTTTAGATGTACTGTCAAACTTTTATACTCTGCTCTTAATTTGTTTAGCAATCTTGACGGTTCAGCATTTGATTCACTGAGTGCTGATCCCTGCACTCCTTTAACACACTTAATAGATACATAGATAAGAGGGTTTTAGAGTGATACTAGACCAAGTGCAGGCAGGTGGGACGTGTAAATGAGACATCTTTGTTGGCATGGGCAAGTTGGGTCAAAGGGCGTGTTTCCATGTTATACAACGATGACTCTATTGCTCTAACACATTTGCATATGTTCCTTTTAACACACCGGGGGTCCTTTTCCCAATTTCTCTTTTATAAACTAGTACAGCGCAAGAATGGATCCTTTAGTCCACAATGCCTGTCCTGACCACAAAGCTAATTTAAATGAACCTATCCCTCTATTCTATGTCTCTTAATGTGTCTGTCCAAATGCCTGTTGAATGGTGCTACCTTAACTGCTTCCGCCATGTGTCCTGTGTAAAAGAAAACCATTTTTATAAATCTTTTTAAAACTTTCTCCCTCCACCCTCAACTTGTACCCTCTGGTGTTTAACATGTTCACCTGGGAAAATAACTTTGACTGTCTACCCTATCCACGTTTGTCATCATTTTACACACTTTTAGGAGATACTGTTCTTCTATTTCACATTGAACAACAAACTCAAGAAAAGTAATGAGTTTAAAATGTAAGAAACTACTCGTTTAAGAATGAACACATTATGCAACAAAGGTGTGATCTGTCTGTTAGGAAAAAAGCCATGACTAGTATTTTGGTTGAATTATTTGATTTTCTAAAAAAAAGTTGATATGTACCAGATAGATTGGAAAGGTTACTAATCAATAAAAAGCAAATACCACAGCAGACAGGCGGCATCTACGCAGAACATGGATAGGCGATGTTTCAGGTTGGAATCCTTCTTCAGACTGATTTTATAAGGGGGGGAAAAAGCTGGAAAATAGGTGGGGATGGGACAAAGCCTGGAAAATGGTTGGACAACAACCTTTTGTCTTTTCATTTCTGGCCTATGTCCAACCATCTGTCAACTATCTTCCCCCCCCCCCCCCCCCCCCCCCCCCCACTTCACCTGCATCCATCTATCACTTGCCAGGCTTTGTCCTGCACCCAGCGCTCCTCCAGCTTTCTCTTCCAGCTTTCTCTTCCCGACTACAATCAGTCTGAAGATTGGTCCCAACCTGAAATGTAGCCTAGCTATTTTCTCATGAGATACTGCCTGATTCGTTGAGATACTCCCCAATGCTTTGAGTCACGTTGTGTGAACCAGCGTCTATACTTCCTTGCGTCTACCAAAAGCAAATTCCATAAGGTAGGTAAAATTATTCAATCTTTTTCAAAACTCACATTTACCTCAAGCCAAACAGATTTTTAAAAACAACTTCTAGCCACCTCCTTCCTTCCCCATTAACATTGTCCAATGCAACTTATGTAGTAGGCATCTGAAGAAGGGTTGCGACCCGCAACATTACCCATTCATTCTATCCATAGATGCTGCCTGCCCTGCATTTTGTGTTTATCTTATGTAGGAAATGTACAGCTAAAATTAATATTAATAACAGTAAAAAGACCACTTGACTAACTTGGCCCTGAATGAAGATGCTGAATAAATTCACAATATGACACTTATGGGCCTGTCCCACCAGCATGCGACGAGCGCGACCTAACGTGGTCGCTTGAGCCGTACGGCCACGCGGGGCCGGTCCCACTTTGATCGCCGGAGCCGTATGGAGTTGTGCGGGGCTGGCCCCGACAACGCGTGAGGCTCCGAAAAACTGACATTGTTAAAAAATCCAGGGCGGCAACGGCCTGTCGGCACGCAGCCGCTTTGAGACCGTACGCAGCGCCTCAACAGGCGTACGCAGCGTCTTGACGCCGAACGCAGCGTCTTGACGGCGTACCCCTAGCGCGTGACGTTGCTCGATAACATCACAGCCCGGCGTGCCTCCTACCCAGCTGATTGGTGAGTATGATGTCGGGACCAGCTCCATACGGCTCCGCGGTTGTAAGTGGGACCGGTCCCGCATGGCTGCACGCCTCAAGCCACCACGTTTGGTCGCGCTCGCTGCATGCAGTCGCATGCTGGTGGGACAGACCCTTTAGATGTAAAATATGCCATCTCAAGCCTTCATGTAGACAGATGAATAGAGCACTGCTGCTTACCCAATGTCTTTTAATCGACATCATGAAAGATAGATTATTTACTGTGAATATGCACATCATTTGAATGAAACTTGCTCTGCACATTTTTGGTTACATTTATTTCCCCATGTTCAAAAGATTTGCCATTGGCGATACGGTAATCCAGGGCAATCTAATCGGTGTTATGTGAGTGCACATTTTTTAAACTGAATTTAAAACAGAAAATACTGGAGATACTTCAGTCTGGCAGCATCTGCAGAAGGATGAAGTGTCACGGATCTGAAATGTTAACTCTGAATCTCTTTCCATGAATGATGCATGACCTGCTGAGTGTTTCCAACATTTTCTTGTTTTTTTCTTTACAAAAGTTTTAAAAATAAATTTGGACTGGGGCTTAAAAGTAAAACCCTCTGTACACTCTCCCACAAAGCATTTTCAGCTTGTATAAAATGCGCTTCAAAGCATACATAGTGCCATTTGCAAACCTCGCAGGTAGCCTTGTTGAAACTTTGATAAAACTGCCAAATTCTGGAAGTACTATTTGAGTGCAGTGTTACTTCCTTAATTCATAATGACCTTTTGGCTGATGAAATCTGAACTTTATTTCTACCTCAAATAGATAATTTTTCATCTATTAGTTTGAACTTCTGCTGTCAGTAGAATAGTGCACTGGCATAGTGACTATGTTAGTTGACCAGAATCCAGAGAATCAAGAAATCAGATAGCTCCGGATTTAAAAACAAAATGTCAGTATCATTCATGTTTACCACAAAACTACTGGATTTCCATGTTCTCAAGAGGAGATGCCTGATCTGTTGAGTTACTCCAACACTTTGCGTCTTTTTTTGTAAACCAGCCTCTACAGTTCCTTGTAGACACAAAATGCTGGAGTAACTCAGTGGGATAGGCAGCCTCTGGAGAGAAGGAATGGGTGACGTGTTGGGTCGAGACCCTTCTTCAGACTGATGTCAGGGGAGTGGGCGGTACAGAGATAGAATGTGGTCGGAGATTGTAAGACTGTTGGGAGAACTGGGAAGGGGGAAGGGATGGAGAGAGAGGGAAAGCAAGGGCTACTTGAAGTTAGAGAAGTCAATGTTCTTACCGCTGGGGTGAAAGCTACCCAAGCAAAATATGGGGTGCTGTTCCTCCAATTTGCACTGGGCCTCACTCTGACGATGAAGGAGGTTCTTTGTTTCAACAGTTCCTTGTTTCTCTATCAAAAAAGCACGCTTAGTTCAGCAATGTTTATTAACTTAGGAAATATGTTATTCTTAAGCCCCTGTCCCACTGTACGAGGTAATTCAAGGGTTCTCCCGAGTTTTCCCCTGATTCAAACTCGGAGAATGTCCCTAGCGGGTCTGTAGGAGTTCGTTGATGTCTTGTAGCGACTTCTAATGCTAACGGTAGGTACTCGTGACATCCGGTAAACTTGTGACGTTTTTTCATCCATGTAAAAAAATGTCCATGAGAAAAAAAATACTTGTGATGAAAAAAATGGTTACTTTTTACTCGTACGAGCCGCTACGAGACATCCACGAACTCCTACGGACCCTCTAAGGACATTCTCCGAGTTCGAATCAGGGGAAAACTCGGGAGAACCCTTGAATTACCTCGTACAGTGGGACAGGGGCGAAACTGATCTGGGTTATATGTGACTTAGACTTCAACTCTTAACTGCCCTTGGAAATGGCTGAACATGCCATCCTGTTCAAGAGCCCATAAAAGATGGACAATGTGTTTTGGCCTTCCCAGCGAAGTTCCAAGAAAGGATTAGATAAACAGGAAACAGTTGTGCTTTAGCATTTCCATTGTTCTCTCTTCCAAACGATAACAAACACAAGATATTTTCTGCTAACATCTGTCAGGTTGCAAATTAGGTACCGAAGCTATTGCATGCGCATATTTTAAGTTATATTGGCACTCTCCGTAACTAAAATGGCTCGATGCTGCACAGTTCTTTCATCAATCTCGTTCACGTCAATGCCTTCATGGTCAAAGCAACGTGTAAAATGTAACTCATTACCAATGATGCCAACTAAATATGCCATTATGTGATGTCACTGATGTGGTATCAGAAATCTCATTGACTTTGACTTACTTAAGTACTAATTATAATGCAAATCTTGAAAGTTCTCATTGCCTCTCCAGATGTGCATGTTTAATTCAGATCTTGAACAATGACTAGTGCAACTTTATCTAATCTTTGTAAACCAAACCGTCCCGAACCAATGTGATGCCTCCAATTCCTTCAGTTAACCTAATGGGCTTTTCCAATGAAACACAATAATTTGTGAATTATCTAAGGAATATTGCACTAATTCATGCAGTAACTATAGGTATGTAATAAGGTCTTAATAGCAATCAGGCAGACACAAAAGGAAATCAATTGATTGATCGATGCTTTACTATCACATGTGACATGTCACAGTGAAATTCTTGTTTTGCACACCATGCACAAAGTATGTAAAGAGTCGCCATGGATACGGTGCCGACAAATTTGCAAATAGTCCCCGCTTTGTTCTCTCGGGGCCCCCCCCCCACGCCGGGTCTCTATTTGTTCTTGGCAGTGTGGCCTTGACCGTTCTCCGGCACCCACCGTGGGGCCCATCCGACCTCCTGCACTCACCCACCCATCGCCTGGTCCTCTCTTGGATGGCTCCGTGGTGCTTGCCAGGAGCTTCCGACGGCCCACCTCGCTCTTCAATGGCCCTCCTTGCTCTCAGCAGTTGCTCGCGGGTCCCGCCTCGCTCTTGCGGCGCAGGACCTGGTGACATCCATGGTGGGCGAACCTGGCCTATCAGCTGAATCTTGACGTACTGGGATCTTTGCAAAGTGGCTTGTTTTTTTAATCTCTGTCACCTGATCAGTTTTCCAGAAAGCGTTCCAAAGACTCATGACCCCCTGAGAAAAATAGTTTACTTTTATCTGAAATGAGCAAGTGTTACTTTTAAATGATGATTCATAGTTTAACTTTTGCCACAAAACCTATTCCGCACCCATCCTGTGACCCCCTTAGCATTTCATCTCTTTCAATTAACTCTCACTCTTCTAAACGCCAGCAGATACAAGCCTAGCCTGCTCACATTTCCTCATAGAGCACCTTTGTTTGCTCAAACTTTGTCTGAGGTGCTTCGAATGCTATACCATCTTTTCTTCTAAAAAGAAAGCAACACTTCACACAAGTCTCCAGTTACCAGACATCGCAGAAGCATGGCTTATTTTATACTTAATTCCCCTTGCAATGAACAATGACAAAATAACCTGTTTTCAGTGATGGTACATTTGAGGAATATGTGGGGATTAAATACTCACAACAACAACAACAAGGATTTTTGCTAGTCTTTCAAATTGTGTCATTGATTTCTCCAATACTGCCCGACCTGCTGACTGTTCAAAAGTTTCGTTTTTTAAAAAATCTTTTCCTTATGGATTGGAGTTAGTCATATCATAATTCATACTTCAAGTTTTATTTTAGCAATTATTTATTTTCTGATCTGTTTCCTTTGGAAGGTTTCTGTCAATTCAGATGCTAAACTTCTCAGAGTTCCAAGCTGCCCCCTCAGATGGATGTAAAACAGCCCCTTTGTCACTATTGTTTTGAAGTGTACAATTCCATAAACAGCAAAGTAAATCTGAAATAAAACTCAACAGACCAAGCAGCATCTATGGAAAGAGGAATAGAATCCTTAGATATAATTTGTATTTAAGTTGAAGAGAAAAGGGAGAGGTTGAGAGACCAAGAGAAACTGAATAACATGACTGGTGGTTAAGAAACAAAATGCTGGAGTAACTCAGTGGGACAGGAAGATTGAGACCCTTTTGCAGACCCGAAATGTCACTATTCCTTCTATCCAGAGATGCTGCCTGTCCCGCTGTGTAATTCTAGCATTTTGCGTCCACAACATCCATGCTGAACATGATGCCAGGTGAAATTAATCAGCACTGCCTGCACGTTATCCCCCCCATTCCCTATATATTGGGGTTATCTAAAAACCTCAAATGCCACTGCCTCATCTGCCTCTACTACCACCCCCAGCAACGCATGCCAGGCACCCACCACTCTCTGTGTAAAAAAATCTTGCCCCACATATCATCTTTAAATGTTGCCCCTCTCACATTAACGCTATGCCCTCTGGTCTTTGATGTTTCCATCCCAGGGGAAAAGGTTCAGACTGTATTGCCTATCTGTGCCTTCTTAAATACCTATTTCATATACCTATTTGGTCTGTCCTTAGCCTCCAACACTCCAGAGAAAACCTATAAATTGGATTGTACACAAATATTGATTAGCAAACCGTTACAGAAAATGGATCACACGATCAAAGCTAATTTTGTATAAAACAGATTTAGTCATCACATGGATGCATCATGAGAGAACTCAAATGTCATGCTTCCTTTCTTTGAACAGTTGAAAGCAGCATTGGAGATTTGATTGCCCCTTCATGAGTTATCGACTGTTCAAATAGGTTCTGCAAAATCTATCTTCAAACTTTTTGACTTCAATCTGCACTTAAAATGGCCAATGCAATTGACACTTCCTATTATAAAGTTGCCATGAAGAGTGATTTGGACTGCAAAGTTGGCATAGTTTTTCAGACACAGCCAGTCAACCATTGCCAGCTGGCAGTTGACTGCTGACACATTTTACATTTTCTTGGGGTGAGGCCAAAGCTGGGATTGGAGGAAGATTAAACTCTGCCATGTCAAGTATGAGTGTGGACTGATGACAGTTGGCGGATCACACTCGATGTCAGATGAAATGAATGTCTATCTGACTGAGCATAAATAAGCTGGTTGAGGGCCAGTCAAGAGAGTACCTGGTTGTTGAGCTTATTTAAATGTCACTTGCTCATAATTGTCCGGCAGCTGTGAAACTGCTATATATCTGATGTAGGGAACATCAATGATAAAATAGTCACAGGCTCACAGCTGACTGCTACTTTTTATTTGAAAGTGAAACGCTTGTACATATTTTTATTTGTGATTCCAAAAATTGTCATTTTAGATTTAATGAAGAGACTATTTGTAGTGGAGTCAGGGGATATGGGGAGAAGGCAGGAACGGGGTACTGATTGGGGATGATCAGCCATGATCACATTGAATGGCGGTGCTGGCTCGAAGGGCTGAATGACCTACTCCTGCACCTATTGTCTATTGTCTATTTTGCTGTGGAAAGATTACAGAGAATAATGTTTTTGTGAGAATCTCCGTTGATTAAAGCAGATGCATTAATTTTTTTAATTAGCCCTAATGTGGCTGTTAGGAGGCTTCATAAGAGGTGGGCTACTTCAGATTCCATTGGGGAATTTATATAGCCCTTACCCTGCTGGAAACCAAGGACAGTGACTTGCACTCAGGATCTCACTGGTTTTAGATAGGATTGTATTCTGCTCCTTAAGGTCTCCTGTTGAACTGCTTACCTTCTTCCACTTTAACTAAAGGCGAAGTGGAGTTTCCATGTTATCCCTGCATGTTATCCAGACATGGGTTTCCTCCAGGTGTTCCGGTTCCCTCCCACATCTCAAAGACTTGCGGGTTTTTAGATTAATTGGCCTCAGAAAGTTACCCTTGGTGTGTAGGGAGTGGATGGGGAAAGTGGGATCAGATAGAACTGGTGTGAACAGCTGATCGATAGATTGACAAGGACTCAGTCGGCTGTTGAGTCTGTTTTCGTATCGTATCTCTAAACTAAATTTGTTATTAATTAGCAGATCACACATAATCCAGACCAATATCAGCTCAACCTGAATGGTATTTAAATTGTAACTTCAACTGTAAGAATCAGTATCATTTTAAATTACTACAAGCAGCAGTACTTCTTATTCAGTTGTGATGAAAGTATTGTACAAATTATCGTGAAAAATAAACTCGTGCAGGCGTTGGTGTTGACTCGCTTGGCAGTATTCATATTTAAATATTGAATTCTGTAGGTTTAGCTTCCATGTGAAAAGTTTAAAGGTAAAATCCGAGATGATGAGACCTTGGTACACAATGAAGGTAACTTCCCCAAATGAAACCGACTCTTTCTGCGCTGTCTGTCGGGTTAATCTGAAGATGATTGCCCAGTTTTCTGACCAATATTTATTTCTCAGCCAGTATCATTAAAATAGATTATCTAGACATTATTGCTAACCTTGATTTTCAGTAATTGACTGAAATGATTCCTTCACAACAATAGGTCATGCATTTTTATGATAGGCACATTATGAATATTTCATTAGTTCTAATGTTAAGTGTGCTTTAATAAGGTGTGGGCATGGTTGACAAGATCAGAATGTATTGTGCATCCCTAATTACCCTTAGGAAGGTGAAATCATCTCCTTTACATCATTATGGAATTGTGATTTTTTTTCCTTTTACTAAGACAAGGAAAGTCACCAGTTCCACACCAATTTATTCTGTCAACTATGAAACTTGGAAGGGGACATGCGTGGATTCTGATTCCATCTGCCTATTGTCCTTTCTTAGTGTTAGGGCCTGTCCCACCAGCATGCAATTGCATGCAGCTAGCGCGACCTAACATGGTCGCTTGAGCCGTACGGCCTCAAGGGGCCGGTCCCACTTCAATCGGCGGAGGCATATGGAGTTGTGCGGGGATGGGCCCGACATCGTGCGGGGCTCCGAAAAACTGACACTGTCCAAAGATTCCGCGCGCCAACGGCCTGTCGGCCCACAGCCGCATTGAGGACGTACGCAGCGTCTTGACGTCGTACGCAGCATCTCGACATTGTTCACAGCGTCTCAATGTCGCTCGCAGCGTCTTGATGTCGTACGCAGCGTCCTGATGGCGTACGCCTAGCGTGTGGCGTTGCGAGTTGATGTCACCACCCGGCGTGCCGTTGCGTGATGACGTCACCGCCCAATGCCATGCGACGTCCAAATTCAGTCGGCCCGCCTCCTGCCCAGCAGATTGGTAAGTTTGATGTCGGGACCAGCCCTGCACAACTCCATACGCCTTCGCGGTTTCAATTGGGACCAGCCTGCGAGGCCGTACGCCTCAAGTGACCACGTTTGGTCGCGCTAGCCACATGCAATTGCATGCTGGTTGGACAGGCCCTACCACTAAGAAAGGACAATAGGCAGATGGAATCCCACTACATGCATGTCCCCTTCCCTTTAGAGATTGCAGGTTCAGTAAGAGCTGGTGGAAAAACATGACTATGCAACGATGGTACATATAATAACTACAGTAGACTACTGGTGGTGGAAGTGACTGATCTGATGGATAGAAGGGGTTGTCAGCAAAATGGCCGGTTTGTCTAGGACAGTCTTGATAGTTTTTAATGTTGTTAGAGCTGCACTCATCCAGGCAAGTGGAGAGTTGCCTTTCACACTTCCGTCTTGTACCTTGCAGATGTGGTCAGAAGGAGAGTCACTCGTCCCTGGATACCCACCTCTAATCTGTACTGCAGCCTCAGTATATGTGGTTCATGTCATTCTGGTTATTGATAACTGACAGGATGGTACTCTTTTCTTTTGGAAATGAACACTGTCTGGTATTTACGTGGTGTGAATGTTACTTGCCACATCAGTTTGTGCCTCAGCCTTGCTGCTTGAGGGATTTTGCTTGGGCAGCTTACAACCCAGCGGTATGAATATTGATTCTCTAACTTCGAGTAACTGTTGCTTTCCCTCTCTCTCCGTTACTCCCCCACCCTAGTTCTCCGACTAGTTTCACTGTCATAATTAATTTTACTGAATGTATGCCTAAATTGTCACCTTCCCATCTGCCAAAAATAAACCCAAATTTCATTTTGTCATTGTCTGCTTTGATCTGTGTTTTCACACATTACCCTTCCATATCTCTAGTTTCCCTCTCCCCTGATTCTCAGTCTGAAGAAGTGTTTCGACCCGAAACGTCACCCATTCCTTCTCTCCAGAGATGTTGCCTGTCCCGCTGAGTTACTCCAGCATTTTGTGTCTATGAGATGTTTTACATTTTGAGAAACTGCAAATTAAGTTGGATATTGTGTGAACGTCACTCATTTTTACCCTATTGTGGAAGGAAGTTCACTTGTAAAGCAACTGAATATAGTTGCATCTAGGACAATGTCCTGAGGAAATCCTGCCGCAATATTCTGCAGCTGAGAGTTCATCTCAAATAACCAATCTTATCTTCCTTTTAGTGAGATATGATGCTGGTCAGTGGATAGTTTACTAATTGATTCAGATTTGCACATTATTCTTTCAACTACATTTGATCAATTCCTGCCTTGTCAACAGCAATATCTCTTATCTTACCTCTGGATCTCAGCTATTTTTGTTCATGCTTACAATAAGGCATGAATGAGGTCGAGAGAGGGGTGGTCCACACAACAATTGAGCGACAGTGACCAGCTTATTGGTGAGCAGTGGCTGCTGCATAGCGCTATCAGCATAACACCATCACTTTGTCAAGAATGATCATACATTAATTAGGGCAGAATTTAACCAAGCAAATTAAATAATCCTTCCATTCTATCTTGTTATCTAACTAGGCTTATAAACGTTTTCTTTACTTAACTCGGGTGTTACAGGAGCAGCTGAATAGGAAAACAAGGTCTCTGTGGCAACTGTTACACATTTGACAAATCCTTGTACCCCCAGGCAAAAATCCCAATGTAAACATTATAAAAACAACAAAATACTGCTATCGCATTATAGATGGGAAGATGTAACCAGTAGTGGGATCCCGTTGGAGGTGGCGAAAGTGCTGGAGGATTATAAGTTGTATGCGACGGCTTCTGGGATGGAAGGGGAGGACAAGGGGGACTCTGTCCTTGTTGCAAATGGGGGATGGGGGACCAACACCAGAGCTGTGGGATATCGAGGAGACCCTAGTGAGAGCCTCATCTATAATGGAAGGAGGAACACCTGTTTCCAAAAGAATGAGCATACAGCACACAATCCTCCAACACTTTTGCCACCTCCAACAGGATCCCACTACTGGCCACATCTTCCCAACTACACCCCTTTCTACTTTCCGCAGAGACCATTCCCTCCGAAACTTCCTGGTCAACTCGTCCCTTCCCACCCAAACCACCCCCTCCCCAGGTACATTCCCCTGCCCCTGCAGGTGATACAACATCTGTCCCTTTACCTCCCCTCTCAACTCCATCCAAGGACCCCGACAGTCTTTTCAGGTAGGGCAGAGGTTCACTTGCACCTCCTCCAACCTCATCTGCTGTATCCACTGCTCCAGGTGTCCACTTCTGTACATCGTCGAGACCAAGCACAGGCTCGGGGATCGTTTCGATGAACACCTCCACTCAGTCCGCCTTAACCTACCTGATGTCCCGGTTGCTCAGCAAACTCCCCCTCCCATCCCAATCTGACCTTTCTGCCCTGGGCCTCCTCCATTGTCAGAGTGAGGCCCAGCGCAAATTGGAGGAACAGCACCTCTTATGTAGCTTCCACCCTAACGATATGAACATTGACCTCACTAACTTCAAATAGCCCTTGCTTTCCCTCTCTCTCTCCATCCCCTCCCCTTCACAGTTCTCCCACCAGTCTTACTGTCTCCGACTACATTCTATTTCTGTCCTGCCCACTCACCTGACATATGTCTGAAAAAGGGTCTAGACCCAAAACATCACCCATTCCTTCTCTCCTGAGATGCTGCCTGTCCCGCTGAGTTACTCCTGTATTTTGTGTCTACGTTCAATTTAAACCAGCATCTGCTTTCCTACATTATAAGAATCCCGTATGTTTAAAATTAAATGACTCCCATTCTTCAAAACTATCAAGAGTACAGATCCAAACTATTTAATGTCTCTTCATAGAATAATTCTCCCCATTCCAGGAATCACTCTGATGAACCTTTGTTGCTCTTCAACTATATCAAGTAAATCAATGTTAAGAAATTGTGACCAAACCTTTATGCAATATTCTGGATGTGGATGCACCAGAGGTCTATGCAGAGGGAGATACCTATACTCAAATCCTTGTGCAAGATAAGCCAATGGAATATTCCACTTTCCATCTGCTTGGAAGCAAATGTGTTTTGATCTGTCCAAAAAAGCGAGGTTTTCCACTTTTTTGCCAGATATAATGAAGGAGCTCTACCTAAGATCTTAATTTGTCTTTTCTCCTTTTGGAAATCAGCAGACCTATTTCTTTGTTTATTTCTGCATTTTAGAAGAATGTGTACTGAGGATGAGATGAAATAGCAAGGTTCTTGTACAGCATCGCTGGGCCTTGTGGCCAATTTCAGTGCTGGAAACTGTAATCATGTCATCATATTTCTTTTCCTCAGCTCGTTATTTTTACTGCTCAATTATTGTTTTGCCAGACTCTTTTAATTAAAAAAAAAGAAAAATAATGCTATCAATTTTGTTTACACTTGATATTGATTCTACATTACAAAAGTTGAGAAGTATTTACTTTTGTGGAAACCGCATAGGGTTGAATAGAAATTGTAAAGAGAACTACATAAGCACAGGCTTTTCCTTTTGCCACTTTTATGGACTCGCTGCTCTTTAATTTTATGCCCCAACCTCTCAATAATAGGAAAAAAAAGTGCCTGCTCAATAATGACCCTAATCTGTGTATTAGAGATTTGATATATGCAGAGTGTAGGAGTAATGAAATGGAAATGATTAGATGGAAGTACTCCTAATATTAATCAGGGGTGACTTAAAGATCCCTTAAGTCCGTGGCTCTGACTGTATTGAAACTACTTGTGCGAAGGTTATTTTTCAATGTCACCATGTACTCTTTAGCTACTTAGTTTCCTTCTGGTTTTGATAAATTCACCTGTCAAAATAGTTTTACTTTTTCTTTCACTTTTTGGGGGATTTTGTGATTTTTGAACACCTTGACATCTCTCAATCTTTATTTCTGTGAAGAAAGCAATGCCAGCTTTACTTGTCAGCATTGTAACAGAAACTGTCCATTCCCAGGAATGTATTTGAAATATTTACTGCATGCTCTCTCAGGCCTTGTCAAGCAGCCTGTCATGCATTGACCTGAACAGGACATCGCATTTGCATTTCAGCCAAACCAGTTTTACGGAGACGTTTGGCAGAAACTTCTTATTTTTGCAGTCTGCACCTCTATTGATAAAGTCCAGGTTATCTTTTACTATTATTAATGCTCTCTCAAACTGTCACATCATCATCAATGATTTATTGCATTTAACTGGTTGCAAAATGGCCTGGTACCTATATGCATATAAAACTCTAATCTTGTATGTATGTGTGTATGTATCTGTATCTTCGTCAAAACGCTACGCGGTAGCGCTGAAAAATGTCCAAATTCTTACTCACATTTTCCCCGTCCATGCCATAATCAGATTCACTTCAGATTTGATGCTATATTTCACAAGGTATTGATGATTAGAGTTTGAACAAAAAAACTAAGTACTACTTCTGAGAGAGTCTTCCAGCAGCTTCCAATCATGATGTCACAATGACATCTCACAGTCCTCCAATCACAATGGGCTCTCATTTGCACGAGCTGCCGAGTGTGACCATTATATCACGATGGGACATTGCCAACGGTAACAACAGCTTGAAGGAGAGGTTGCCAACGGTAATGGCAGCAGAAGCTTGGAGGAGAATGCTGTGCACCGCCATCGAGGGAGGGAGGGAGAGAGAGGTTGGGGGAACTGGTGAGTGATGGAATATTGGGTTGGGGGTTGCCAACGGTAACGGCAGGAGCAGCTTGAAAGAGAATGCTGCATGCCACCATCTTCAGTCCGACTGGGCTGCACAAGGGGGGGGGGGGGGCAGGGAGTGTATGATGGGTGAGGGGTTGAGTCAAAAGTCAAGTCTATTCATTGACTCAAAGGTTGATTGGCGTTTTACAAATAAAATTCCAGAACTTACCTCGACGCTGCCCGCATCCCCCCCCCCCCCACCCCACACGTGGAGTCTACGCTGCCCGTCCCCACTCCCCCACCCCTGCCCCTCGTCCATGCCCTGCACCCCGCACCCTGCCTCAGCAGCCCACCCTCTTCTCACTGCTACCATCAGGCATGAGGTACAGAAGCCTGAAGTCACAATAACAGGTTCAGGAACAGTTACGCCCTACAACTATCAAGTTCATGATCCAACCGGCACAACCCTAATCCCACCTTGACAACAGAGCACTACAATTCATCTCTTGCATTACCATGGACTTATTTTTAAACCAATTATGTTTGTATATTAATGTATTTTTGTTTGTACAGTCATCATTTCATAAAAGCTTTATGTGTGATCTATGGTTAATTTAGTGTTTCGTGTCTTTGAGTCTATGTGCCTGTGATGCTGCTGCAAAACAAGATTTTTCATTGGATACCTCATCATAGTTTTGAATATGGCAAACAACTCAACTTGGCATGTACGTGGATATATCCAGATTGCCCTCTTTTACCTATTTGGGAACTGTAACATGTATATAGCCTTTTCTCATTTTTCATGTAGAGAGGAACCTTAGGAGCAAGTCCATAGCTTGCTGAAAGTGGTGACACAAAAATATAGGGCATTTAGTATGCGCGCCTTCATAGGCATTGAGTATAAGAGTTGGGATGTAATGTTGCAGTGATACAAAACATTGGTTAGAATGCATTTGGAATATTGTGCACAGTTCTGGTAGAGAGGGTTACACAAAAAACTGGAGAAACTCAGTGGGTGCAGCAGCATCTAAAGAGCGAAGGACATAGGCGACGTTTCGGGTCGAGACCCTTCTTCAGAGGATGTAGCAGCAATGTAGCAGACTGTAGAATATTCACCGGATGTTGCCGGCAATGAAGGGCTGCAATGATAGACAGGTAACATAAACTGGGTTTATTCTCACCAGAGTGAAGGAGGCAGAAGGGTAACATTTTAGGGGTTTATAAAATGATGAATAGCATGGCGAATCAGAATATTTTTCCCAGGGTCATTGAGTCTAGAAAGATAGGGTATAGACTTAAGGTGCGAGATGAGACATAAGAGCTCTAAGATGTTCGCTTTTCACATAGAGGATAGTGTTTGTCTGGAACAGGCTACCACGGGAGATGGAAGATCCAATTACAATGTTCAAAAAGCATTTGAAAAGGCACATAGATAGGTCTAACACAGGCAAATGGAATTAGAGTAGATATATGCATCATGGTCAGGAATAGGAAACATTGAAAAACCATTTAAAATGAAATAAACCAATTATTGATACTTCAAAATAAAAATACTTACAAATAATGGATCTGAGATTAGATTCCCTGTAGTAATGACATTCATATCCATGGAGGCAGTTGGGAAAATGCCAGAGGAGCTCAACAGTAAATTGGGCTTGCGGTGTTCAAATTGAAGTCCCAAAATCTAGTGCTATATCTTGAACAGTTTTTGGTGCAGAATTCCATGCCATTTATATATTTTTTTATGAAATGCTGTGGTCATTGCATCAATCCCTTGTGAATATCAGCTTTTGTCTTTCTGCAGCCAGCAAAATAACTATTCCCAATGACTCCCTGTTCTCCACCGCTTGCCAATCTTGTATTATGTGGGCACAGCCCATTTCATCGTATGGGGTTGCGTTTTGCTGACATGCTCATTCTGTCACTTTATAGAATGCCTTTTGAAAATCCACGTACACAGCAGGACCGGTATTATCTTCAGCAGACGCTTTTTGTCACTTTTTAAAAAAAACACAAAAAAGTTTGTCGAGCTCATCTTTTTCCCAAAAACCAGCATGGTCTTTTCCATATTAATCCCTATGGCTCCAAATAACTTCCTCTTTCATTATTACATTGGTATAATTTCTTCCTTGGTAAAAACGAATGACGTTCTCCTTTAGTACTTCAGCCTCGTCTCTGCTTCCATATATAAATCTCCCGTTTGGTTTCCATTTAACCCTACCCATCCTTATGTTGTTCGTTTGTTACATGTATGTGCCTTTCATATTACCTCTGATATCTCTGCTTTTTTTTTCATGCTGTAGACCTGATAGCCTTCCCTTTTCTGCTTCATCTTACTTTTTCATTTTGCTTTCTGGGGAGTTCCGGCTTTGATTGCCTTCTGCTGGCTGGAAGATTTCTGGACTGTATGTGAAGAGAGAAGGAGGCCCTTGAGTCTGTGCCAGCTGATAGAGCATTTCCACCTCTCTCATTCCATCGTTTAATTCCGTGTAACCTATTCTCTTTCATGCATTAATCAACTCTCCCTGTAATTCGTCTGCCACCCCACGACACTAGGAGCAATTTACAGTTGCCAATAAACCTACGGACCAGCACATCTTTGGGACGTGGGAGGAAACTGGAGCTTCCTGTCAGTAACAATGAAACTAAAGGGCCTGTCCCACTAGGGCGTCATTTACACAACATCATTCACGTGTCACGACGCATGACGCACGCGTCGTAATGCGCATGTGATGCGCGCATAGTGTGAGGTGTGGTGGCGTAGGCAGTGACGCGCAAATGACGCCCAAGTGGGACAGGCCCTTAAGCATATGTCTAAAGTACCGGTCAATCTACTTCTGATTCAATTGAAGTTAAGTTAACTTTTGCTAACATAAATGGTATTATGGCGGAGGTCGGTCGTAATATAGTTATCTTTTTATGAGACATGATCAATATGTCACTATTTTTAAATTGTTGTCATATTTGGTGAATTTAATGATGCCTTGTGTTTTGAAATGCAGGGAGTGGCTATTCCAGCCAAGACTGGGTTATCCAATGGCCTACAACAGAAACTGGGAAAGAGAATACTCCTGTCAGCCAAGCGGAACCGGTCATGTGGCCTGGATGCAGTATCACACTAAGCCCCAAGATGCCATCAAAGTTCATGCAGCAAGACTTCCATTCAGTGCCTGTGCTAGGAACCAATTGTACTTACACAGATAGACTGACCATTGGAGATCCGATTGGGCTTTATCCTACATTTGAGAGTGGGCCAAGTTCCCTGCCGCCATCTCCACGGCAGCGTCATCCAATTCATACCCCCCCTCGGACTCCTCCTATAGTAACAACAATGACACCTCCGGGAACACCACCTGTGAAGAGGAGGAACAAACTGAAACCACCTGGAACTCCTCCACCAACGTCTCGCAAATTGATTCACCTCATTCCTGGCTTCACTGCTCTACACCGAAGTAAATCACATGAGTTCCAGCTAGGAAACAGGGTGGAGGAAACGCATACTCCAAAGTAAGTTAAACATTCCTAATTAGTTATTAAGTCGATGTGAAAATTCATTTTAATCAGTAGCTGGCTCATCCCTTAATATAAATATATTTAAAGATGAAGTTTATTTTATATATATATATATATATATATATATATATTCCAGTAGCTGTATAGATGTTGAACACAAGAGCAAAGTGAAAATCGATCGAAACATGAAGATTTTCTGTGGGGGAAAAAAAGCTCAAATAAGCAACACCTGTTCAAACAGCGGGAAACGTTTATTGTAAAACTTGTAACTGTTGAATTTGTAAAATTTTGACTCAATTTTGGTGGAGAAGTGTTATTGGCAGCAAATTGGCAGCAAATTTCAAAAATGTCCAGCTAACAGCACCCACATTTTTGAAATTTGCTGCCAATTTGACCTGGTAATACATCAGGGGTCAGATGGAAAAAGACAAGCAATCAATCAGATTGAAGGTCTGTGAAATTACCAATAAAAGAACTGAAAAGGACATATAGAGTGAACGAATTCACCATCAAAAGAGTAAAAAGAACAAACGCAGGATATGTGACATATTGATCATGTCTCATAAAAAAATGGATTTGGAAAGAGAAGAAAGACATTGAAAGGAAAAGTTAAAATAAAACCTCGTATCAATCTACCACAATAATTAAAGTCCAAAAGAATGAATTCCAAACTTATACTTCTTTTTCAGTGGTGGTGTTCGTTAAATTTATGAAGCCATTAAAAGGGTGGACAAACTGAAATGGCCAATATTAGTTTAGTTTAGAGATGCAGCGCAGAAACAAGCCCTTCGGCCCACCGGGTCCGTGCCGACCAGTGATCCCCACACCTTCACACTATCCTACACCCAGTAGGGACAATTTTTACATTTACCAAGCCAATGAACCTCCAAACCTGTGGGAGGAAACTGAAGATATCGGAGAAAACCCACGCAGGTCACAGGGAGGACGTACAAAGTCCGTACAGACAGCACCCGTAGTCGGGATTGAACGCTGGTCTCTGGCGCCGCATTCGCTGTAAGGCAGCAACTCTACCGCTGCGCCACCATGACTGCACCACTGTGGTGGGTTTTGGTTTGCAGCTATTCTGTAAACACAACAGCATCTAACTATTTTTTCATTTAAAAACATTTAAATGATAAACACGACATTATGGTGTCACTTTTGTAAAGTTAATGCTGGAGTGATACAATGTAGAAAGCAACCTTTTGCAGTTTGAGTTTTAAGTGCACATCTGCCCTTTGTTTAATATTGCCATAGCATGTAAGCATAAATGACATCTAAACAAAATGGCATGAGAGTCACGATTGTTTTTACAATAAAACTCGCGTCATCATTGTAGTTACTCTAATCAGCACAATTTTAATGCAGATGCTAACTAAATCATTTAAAACTAGTTAATTGCTGTGATAAGATAACTCCTATTTATGTTTGTAAATGACTTACTGCAACACATTCTGTAAATCCCAAATGATTCAATAGCACAGATAGATTTCCAAAATGGGAACTTAAAACGAGAATTTTAAACTTCTGGACAGCACAATGGCACAGACCATGGTTCAATTCTGACTATGCGTGCTGTCTGTCTGGAGTTTGTACGTTCTCCCTCTGACTGCATATATTTCCTCCGGGTGCTCCGGTTTCCTCCCACATCCCAAAGACATGCATGTTTGCTGGTTAATTGGCCTCTGTAAATTGTCCTCAGTGTTGGATTTAACTAGTGTATGGGTGATGATTGCTCAGTGCCATTCGGTGGACTGAAGGGCCTGTTTCCACACTGTATCTCTAAACTAAACTGCGTGAAAGATTACTGGCGTTGATAATGTATGTTGAATGGTCTTCTATGTGGCAAATTTTTGTTGGTTCTGTGCTGGAGAGAGAAATTATGGAGAACAAATGTTTAGGATTCTGGAATGCTGATCGATGTACATAAATCAAATGAAAAAAACTTCCATGCATCACTCATTTATAAAATAATCAAAAGCTGGACATATTTTAAAAACCAATATATGTTAGTAAATCTTTTAGTTTAACAATTTCTTTATGTATCTTAGAATCTTGCTGTTTTAATCAGTTATGTCCAGATTGAATATATTCCAAATTCACATTTGTTTCCAAACAAAATCAAACTGTCCAAGTTTTTTAAACTATACTAGTCCTCTGTGGCAGATTTGTTATGACTCTTAGTTTATATGGTCTCAAAATGGGACGCCAGTCAGAGCTAAAATGCCATCCGTGCCATCCATCCCACCGAGTCATGTTATAGGAGCAAAATTAGGTCCTTCGGCCCATCGAGTCTACTCCACCATTCAATCATGGCTGACCTATCTTTCCCTCTCAACCCCATTCTCCTGCCTTCTCCCCATAACCCCTGACACCTCTACTAATCAGGAATCTGTCAATCTCCACCTTAAATATATCCATTGACTTGGCCGCCACAGCCATCCGTGGCGACGAATTCCACAGATTTACTACCCTCTGACTAAAGAAATTCCTCCTCATCTCCTTTCTAAAGGTACGTCCTTTTATTGTGAGGCTATAGCCTCTGGTCTTTGACTCTCCCACTAGTGGAAACATCCTCTCCATATCCACTTTCTTCAGGCCTTTCACTATTCGGTAAGTTTCAATGAGGTCCCCCCTCATCCACATCCATTACTAAATATCTGAATTTTCTTTTACGATATTTAACGAATTACTTTCTAAATGCTTTTCACCCCATGGTGTATGCAGTCTACATTGTAACCCACATAACTTAATACTGTTCACTTAACATCCCTAACTCTTTTGTTGGTCATGTTGCATTGATATTCGTTCGTTATTGATCTTCAACCATTAGAAATAGTTTCTCTTTTTTTAAGGCTCCTTAACTTAAATACCTGTCAAAAGTCTCTTAGATGTATTCACTAAGAAGAAAAAAACTAAACATATAAAAATCAGAAGTGAAGAAAATAATGGGATGTGGGGGACAGTGGATGGGAAAGAAAATGTGGACAGGCAGCTACAAAAAGTAATAACAAAGAAAGAGAATGCAGATAGTTTAATATGCATATAGGTAAAATACCAAAAGCTCCGAATGATTACTTTGTGTTCTGTGTTCTTCGTGCTTTTATCTTTGAATAGCAGAAACTAAGGGGACAATTTAAAATGAAATTATACCATTTAATATCAAACAAAAGAATTTTACACAATAATGAAAATATCCCTCCGCAAAATATCCAGACTACTAAGACTAAAAGTGGGTAACTGATCATGGCATTACTAATTATTTGCTAAATTATATTGTCACTCAGTGAACTGAATAGTATGTTTGCCTTGAAGTGTTGTTAACTTAATTTTTTAATAAATTCTCAGAAGCTAACTAATGTTGAAGATTAACCTGTTATCTATTCAGTGATATAGTAGAACAGTGCATCATGTTTTGGGGGGTTTGGAGGCAAGATATCAGGATTTGAAAAGTTAAAAAAAAAAAGACTGATCTGGAAATTTTAATAACAGCAGAAACTGTTGGTGATTCAGATTTGGTCAGGTAGCATCTGTGGAGAAAGAATGAGTGTTAATGATTCAAGTCCGCAATCGTTCATCAGTTCAAATAAAAGATAATTGACTTGATTTCAACTCTGATTCTCACACCACAAATGCTAACTAACTTTGATGCTCCAAGCATTTTCTGTTAAAATAATGAGCAAAGGGGGAATATAGTTGTCGAACATTCAATCTGCTAATATGTACTGCAATTCATAGCACATCTGCGTTGTGATACAGACATGCATTATTAAAGATGGAGATGTTACTGGTGTTTCTTCTTCCCGCTAATCATGTAATTGTCCATGGTAATTTTGGAGTACAATATGGTTTACATCTGATCTTTTATACTTATTCATTCTTTTACAACTTGTGGGCCAATGTGATTTGCTAATTTCAAATTGCCCTTGAGGAGTTGGTGCTGAGCAAACTTCTTGAAATGCTGCAGTCCTTCTCCTTTTGGGTACACAGTTCACGACTTAGATTCAGGCACAATGAACTATATATTTTTGCAGGGACCTGGAGGGAGATTTAATAATGGTTCCAGTGCACCAGTGTATGGTGGAAGGGGTCATAGGTAATGGGGATACTGTTGGTGCAATCTAAGAAATTACTGCAGTGCATTATGTAGAAAGTCACGTTCCATTGTCGTGCTGTGCAGATTGTGGAAGCAATGAATATTTAGGCCTGGAGACGGGGTGTTAATCAAGTGGGATGCTTTGTCTGGGATCACTTCATGGTTCGTGAATGTTACTGAAGCTGCACTTCTGGGTAAGAGCAGAGTGTTCTATCACACACGATTAGTGCTCTGTGAGATGATTTAATTGTTTTAGGATGTAGATGAATCAGATATTGCAAGATACCCAACCTCTAATCTGCATTTGTTATATGGCTGATGCAGTTGAGTTTCTGGTTAATTATAATCTAGAATGTAGTCCAGAATGTTGGGGGTGCGGAACTCTGATGATGATGGCGCAGTGGTGGAGTTGCTGCTTACAGAGTCGGAGACCCGGGTTTGATCCCGACTATGGGCGCTGTCTGTATGGACTTTGTACGTTCATCCCATGACCGCATGGGTCATGTAGGCTTGTAGGTTAATTGGCTTGGTTTAACTGTAAATTTTCCCTAGTGTGTGTAGGATAGTGTTAGTGCGTGGGGATCACTGGTCGGTGCGGACTCGGTGGGCTGTTTTTGTGCTGTATCTCTAAACTAAACTGAATGACATTTAATGCCAAAGATAGTTCATTAGATTCA